>JADHZB010001950.1:0-144371 GCA_015657535.1 Nephromyces sp. MM_2019
AAAAAAAAAAAAAAATGTTTTCTCCGCTATTTTTAGCAATGAAGAAGGAGGGTTTATCTTAGGAAAATTGAAGAAAATTGCGCTTGAAGTTGCAGCAGGAAAAAGGGGGGAGAACGGGAAAAGGAGGTAGGAGGGGAGGAAAAGGGGAAGAGGAGAAAAGCAAAGGAAAGGGAGGAAAAGGGAAGAAATTTCAGAAGAAAGTAAGCGAAACAGCTAATTTTCTAGTTTATAACGTTATCTTCATCAAAGAAGACCAAAAAACTTGAAACTTCAACGTTGAAGTCATACACAACCTGCGCTACCTACATTACTTAGCGAATCCACACACCACAGGATGGGAGAGTCACAATCCAAACGAAGCTCTATCCATATAGCAAAAGAAGCTGTATATACACACCAAGCCACACTGCATCCACACACCTAGTTTTTATACCATCTTCAAACAGAGAAAACCACCAAAAATCCCTTTAATTGCAATTTTAATGCATAAAAACATGAAGAAGAGGTAGGAAGAAGCTTAAAACCTCTTATAAATAAAGAAGATCAGCACTTCCTCAACCCAAATAGAGAACACATTGGAAAAATCTGCAGTGCAAGGACTATTATGTTACCTAGGCTTACCTTCGTGATAACTCTCGGTATAATGCCATTGTCCTCACTGTTTCTCCTCAGGTAGCAAGCACTTAATTGAGAAAGCACACACAAAAACATCTCAAAAAGTCCATTGAAAACGCAAAAATCAGAGACCATGAAAGGCACACACACATACCCCCAAAAGACCAGTGAAACCCTGAGGATTCAAATCCCCAAAATCACACACACATACCCCCAAAAGACCAGTGAAACCCCGAGGATTCAAATCCCCAAAATCACACACACATACCCCCAAAAGACCAGTGAAACCCTGAGGATTCAAATCCCCAAAATCACACACACATACCCCCAAATGACCAGTGAAACCCCGAGGATTCAAATCCCCAAAATCACACACACATACCCCCAAAAGACCAGTGAAACCCCGAGAATCCAGCAATATCACTGGAAATTGAAAGAGCTAGCAGCAGTTAAAGAAACAGATAAAAAGCGGCTCATAAAGTTATATAACATCTTCAAAACCTTACACAACATCACACACACAAGCGTATGTGCATGAAACTCAAGCTATAATCAAGAGCAAACCTCATCTCTTTAAATAAAAATCCAGCCGGGAAGCTAAATTTAACTCTGCAGCTTCCCTCCAGCACAAATTGAAGCAGAAATGTATACATAGCTTATTTATTACAATCTAATACGACGATTAACACACAAAAATCACAGAGGGCCTTCAAAATCAAAAACACACACACTGAATCAGTACAATCCGCAAAAATCATCAGAATTTCAAAATCTCACGTCTTCTTCATCTTCAAGACTTTGAGAGAAAATCACACACACTTCACTGAGGAAAATAGATGATCTTCCTTTCTTCAGCTGTATCGGTGTTTACCTCCCTCATATTCACTTACCTTCCCATAGTGTAGGTTTTTCCAGAACCTGTTTGTCCGTACGCCAGGATTGTCGCATTATATCCCTCAAAGTAGGAATCTACAAGACTTTGGACGGACGATTCATACACTTCTGCCTGCGAGGATTCTGGGCCCATAACCTTATCAAACTGAAATTTCTTCTCAATTTGTGGAATGTCTATACAGTTTTCCTCCGCTGCTTGCACACACACCAAATTGGGGAAAAAAATGGAAAATTTTCGGGTAAAATTCCTTGATTTTAATCATTTCCAGCCAATTTAGGAGCAAAATCATACAACGTAATGCAAAACAGCAGGCTAAAGCAAAAACTACGAAATATTAGATTAAAAACCGGAAATTTTAACCCAAAAAAAAAGATGAAGATTCAAGTATCTTTCTCATTGAAGAGTTCAAAAAATAGCGCGGCAAATTCAAGTATCTTTTTCATTAAATGACGGTTCTCATCTACACACTACCATCAGCTCAAACAAACAAAAACCCTCCACTCACTCGCACACTCCCTTCTCCATCTTTCCAAAACAAACATGTGTCTCGACAAGCAATGAAGAAGCAAAATTTCAAGAGGGTTTTTTTGTATCCTCAAAAAGTAATAGCGCACCAGAAAAAATATCAAAAGACCAGAAATTTCAGATAAATATTTAATCTTCGTTATATATTGTAAAGATGATTTTTTTCAGAGATTTTAACAAAGATTTCTCAAAAAGCATACCGTTGCACTCAGTGCAGTAAACTCCTCGACTTTCAATCATCTCTTTGGTGGAATGAGGGCGTACCCTCAGAGCTACGCTACAATTCGTAGATAAATCCATCCTTCCTGACGAAATTACACCTTTTAACCCCTTTTACCGTGTGAATAAAGTTTCATACTCAAACTAATTCTTCTATGAAGAAGCGCTAAACCGTAGGAAACTATTAACCACGCTGTGAAACAGGTATAATATTTTCCGGTAAAAAACCAAATTGTCGATATTACGCCGCTAATTTTGCGTGAATCGCAAAAAACGGCGGAATGTGGATCCTCCACTCAGAAATAGGGAATTCAAAGATGTCATTTCAGTTTTGAGTTGTTGGAAACAATTCAAAGGGGAAAACAAAACTAAGCATTTGGGGGAAATTGTGCGAAACTTGGTAAATTCCCGCTTACGCTGAGTATTTTGAAAAGAGGGGTTTTTTCGTTGATAAATATGACTTTTTTTCCTTGAAATTTCAATTTTTCCAAAAAGCTCTTCCACTTTATCTTCTTTTGCGAGATTTGATAAATTCCTGCTTCCTCCTCCTTTTTGTGAATTCCTGTGTCCAACCTTCTCTTCTTTTTGCAATCTTCTAACCCCCCCAATTTCTCTTCTTTTTTCGGTCTTCCAACCCCCCCAATTTCTCTTCTTTTTTCGGTCTTCCAACCCCCCCACTTCCTCTTTTTATGAGATTAAATAATCTCATAAATTTTCAGCCTACCATCCTCCTAACACACGTTCAAAATCCTCCTCAGTTGATGGCAAAATGAAATTTCACTCCCCCTAAAACCCCTCAAAATTCTCCAATATTTACTGCGAATTCTCCTCTTCTTTTTCCACAAATGGATTTTTATATGATTTTTATCCAACTAGGGGGGATCCTTCAGCTATAGGAGAGATACCTGAGCAAAGCAAAACGAAGCAAACAGGCTCAAAAAACTTTAAAATAATAAAATCACTTTTTATAACATCAAAAACTAAATCTAAAAAAATATTTTCCCTCTTCTCACTTTAAAATCATAAAATTGCCCGTTATAACATCAACACTGAATCTAAAAAATTGTTTTCCCTCTTTTTAAACACATCAAAGGCATCGACTTTCTTGCATCCGGTGAATACCCAAGGCGTTTGCTACAGTAAAGCAACATTATTGGAAAATCTGGGAAAATTTGCATTCATCGTAATTTCAGAGTTATTTTATTGATTTTCTCCGTTTTCAGTGCTCATCCCCCCAAAGTAGTACAACGCTTTAGCTGCCAACCTGATATACTATAGAATCTCTATGAAACACTGTCAAAATCGATGTAAGCAGCTTGTGAGAATACCCAAAAAAAGCAAGAAAGCGACAGAAATATCACCATAGGCCTGTAAAATCACAGCTACGCTGCAGATTAATGTGCAGGATGAAGTTCTTCAGAAAGTGGAATGCAAAATCTCTGGTAGAGCTTCAGGGAGGGGGTGTACGTATACTCTCACCTTCTAACATCAGAAAGAGCAGGAGAAATGAAAAGGGAAATTGATTGGTCTTTAAATGGTAGAAAAACGGTTTTTTTGGGAATCTTCTCGGAAATTCTGCGGTCTAGATATGTTTGCATCACATTTGGTATTTTTGTGTGTTGGGGGGTATGTGCGAGTTGAGGGTGCATCATGTCTGCAAAGTGTGTCTGCTGAGAGTCGCTAGTCTGACGCGCTCACGCAATAGCCAGGAGGGGTTTTGGGATGGAAATGGGATTTTGCTTGTATTTGAAGCTCAGAAGCTTTGTAGAGGAGGCGGGAAGTTCTGCAGAGGAGATAGGAAGTTTGCCTAGAACATAGAAGTTTGCAGGGGAGGTAGAAGTTCGCCTAGAATATAGAAGTTTGTGGAGAAGCTAAAAGTTTGCCTAAAATGTAAAAGTTTACGGAGAAGGTAGAAGTTTGCAAAGATTATATAGATGAGTTCCCATTGAAAGCGCGATGTACATAGCTGGTTAGTTATAGTGAGAGGGGTCGTGTATCATGCAAGTGAAATATTCCACGGATTGCATGTTTAGCAAATATTATATTCAACATCTATACTCATCACCTAGCAACCCACTATATATTCATGCACCTTTAATTCAAATTTTTCCGACTGTCACGGGTGCAGCTTCCCAAACCTGTATTCTACCAATCTTAATGAAATTTGTCACTTGTGCAAACTTTCTCAATAAGCTCTACTACAGGTAAAATGGAAAACATATACAAAGACTTTAATATCCTTCTGGAGCTATAATTTTGTTTTATGATATATTTCTATACTTTTATTTCAAGCATTACGCATATATGAAAGTACATCATAATCATTGGTTGTATACACTCACATGTGCATCGTACTCCATACATACACTAGTCTTGGGAGTATTCTTTACCCCAAAAAAAGCAAGGTTTTTTGAAGTTTTTTCCAGTTCTGGAGTGGTGACAGGACTTGCTCACAGGTCATGCACCACGCTTTTATAAAGGTTTTCCATCAACATGGAGATAAAATATCAAATTAGCTTTGAATTTCAGACAAACACAACAAAATGAAAGCATGGTAGCATAAATTTACAGACTGTGAGGAACCTCTGTTTTTATTCCAGAGGAAGTGGGATTACCTTTATATAATTGCCGTGCGCACGAGAGACTAGAACGACATTGACAGTTTTGTTGGATTCAGTGAATCCCTTACCCCGGCTCAATGCTTTTTAAAAAAAAAATTTCAATTTTGCTTGTTGCACACGCAGCTTCTTTTTTAACATCTCGACTGCTCTTGCTGCAAACATAAATAGAAGCATCTAATCTAGTGAATATTCCTTTTTTACGATAGAACCAATTTTTGTCTGATCTTAATTTATTATATGTTACATTTATCAATGGTTTTTTATCAATTGCCGGCATACACTTGCAGATAAAATAAGTCTTTTGAAGTCATCATTCTAAATAAAACTATCTAAACCTAGGTGGGCAGGCGTTTAAAAATACCGTGATGACTTTTTAACTAAAAATGACGTTAGAGTTTCTATGATTTTCGCTTAGTTTTGTTTCAAAAACACTACCTAGTTCCACCGCCCCCCATCCTCATCTATGGCTACGACTTTCGCTCTTGGACCCTTGCATACAAAATAAACACTAGTTGTTTTACCTAAATATCAAGCGCCGAGTGCACAAACAACGCTGGTGCAGCCAAAAACTACCCACCCCAGAAGTTATTGCGCCACGCATACAGTAGCAATAGCCCCAAACCGCAGGCAGCCGCAACTAGCACTGATTTTCACGCTTTGTCGATGCATTGCCTAGCTATAGCCAACTAGCCACTGAAGCACAGTTGCAGTATCCTCTCTACCTAGACTAACCTAGCCGATTGTTTGCTAGCCACAAACTATGTGCAGTTTGTGAAATATTACTTCGCAAATCTCCCCGCTACGTAAAATTAACCCGCAGGTGTTTACAAGGAGGTACTAGTGCGTGTGCATACGAACTACCTTTGAAATTTACCATGCCACCACCACCCAAGGAACTTAAAACGTCCAGGCTGTACATCTTGGTGATACACAGCTAGAGTATGTCGTATGTACGCTCTACATGTTACCACCACCACCTATTAGCTGATGATATATACTAACTACTGCTCTATCCCGGGAGAAACACCAAGCTTTTTTCAGAGTATTACACCTACATATGTATATATATTCATATACAGGGGAAGAGCACCAAGCTTTTTTTGAAGTATTATACATATACACGTGTATATTCATACTCTAAAGGGGAAGAATACCAAGTTTTTTTCGGCGTATTATACATGTACATTCGTATAATAACGGGGAGAAACACCAAGCTCTCTTCGGAGTATTATAGATATATACGTATATATATTCATACTTGGTAAAAATGCTTAGAGGAGCTTACATGACCCTTATTTGAGCGTGAAAAGAAGCCTATATAAGATACCTGCATAGGCCCGAATCTCCTTTGGGCTTTTCTCGGCAATTCCATTTATTAGAGCGCAATCTAAGGATGAGAACTTGTTACTACTACTACTCTATGGCGGTGAACAATGAGGTATGAAAAGTTTGCTCAGCTGCTTGCATCTCTCATTGTCCATATCTAATGGCATGACCATACCTTCCCGGCTATATGATAAGTCATATCACTAGAAAAAAGCTACGGCTCCCATTAAAATCAAAGAAAAGTTCTTTTGCGAGCTACGGTATGTGTGGCTAAGCTGATACAGGCCTTCGTACACATCATTCTCGGTGCATACACTCATCTCTTGCAAAGCTTTTCAAGGGTACATGCAAAAAAAGCTTCCAAGAAATTTAGTGCAGGGGCATGAACGCGCGTCATTACCCATGAAGTAGTAAGTTATGGCGCATTTTGATTAGAAACTTTCCGTAGCAGTCGATATTACGAAGAGATAGGCCTTTGCAAGTTCACCATAAATTACTACATACAAACTTGGAAAGTTTGCTGGCTGGCTAACCTACATGTAATGGCAGCCTCCTAAATTCGTAAGGGACTCAACAGCGTGCAGAGAAAAAGAAGCTATTTACATGAACTAATGCTAAACAAGCTAGCTGAATTTACAGTTTTACGGCAAAAGTAAGTTTTGATTATTCTATAGTAGCGTGGTAATGAAGCAAACGAGGTTACGGGGTAGCCAGCATCACGTAAGAGAATATTTTACTCAACAGAGAACTTTATTGGTTTCTGTGCTCGATCCATGGGGAAATTTTTGGTTTGGTATCCAATTTTACAGAAGAACTTGCTTGTGCGCGGTTCTAAAATTTTCTTCCAGTTTTTACAAGATCTCTATTCTTGTTCCTCCGGAAAAAATAAAAAATAAAGTGTTTTTATTTGTTTTATGACTACTGCGTTTAGCTTCACCCATACATGCAGTATGATAAATAATGAGCTAAAAACTAGGATCAAGCTCTTGGTGTTACTCTCCTTGGCAGTTTCATCCTAAAGTATTCTACTTTTTTCATTGGATGCCGTGTGTGTTCACGCACGGTATCACTCTTAAAGAAAGTTATTCAATTTTCTCAATTTATTAAGCTTGAGGAACTTGTGCAGCTAAATTTTTTATCATAAAAAGTTATAAATTAGTCAGAATGCAGAAATTTTAGCCCTTCTGCTGTTACAGGCCGTTTTTCGGTCTAGGAGATTCCTTTTTTCACAGATGCTCGCTGTTTCTAAGTGTTTTTCCAACAATTGCCCCTCGTAGCATTATTTTACTGTTCTAAAAGAGTAGCTTTTTGAAGCAAACGATTAAAAAAATTAAAAAAGTATTCTACATCTTTCTTTGCATACTGCTATAGCAGGCAATTGAGTAGATCGGGAAGTAATTTAACTTGTAAGAAATTCTTAATTTTTTTCCAAGCAAGTCTAGATGTAATACACCAAATTAGCAAGCTCTCACGACCTTTGAACATCCAAATAATATGCTTTGACTGGTTTACCAGGAAGCTTCGAACATCCAATCATACCTGGAGAAAAATGCCTAGAGGTCCTTCAAAAAAGTATCAAAATTTTTACTCGGCAGGATTATGCAAACCTACCTTGGACGCTGCCTCTAGAAAGGAAACAGTGCTGCTGCCTTAAGCTTCTAATAATTTGAGCGATACACAATTACTTGGCTGATGCAAAAATAAATTCCGCCGCAAGTAATAAGATATCTCCACTACGTAAAAACGATACCTGCAAGCGTGAGAGATCATATAACTATATTCTTGCTCCAATGCGGCTATTTATTTGTTCTTCCTTCTAGTGAATGTCATATATATTTTCTGATCCCTCAGGCAAGCGCTTTTCATCAATTACTCTTTTTATATAATCATTTCACTACAATAAGTCCCCATATTTCCGTGCAGTCGCTCCATCTGGCTTGGATGTGTACAAATTCCCTTCAGTAGCAAAATATATTAACATATCACTAGGCTACCGGAATGCAGGTAATTTCTGTCGTTTGCATGCGAAAAAAATAGTTAATACATTTTTAAAAATGAAGCCCATGTAAAGCATCGCTTAATTTGTACAATCTATCAAAAGCATGCGAAGCTTCATGGTGACTTAATGCCCGTGGTACCACATCAACACACTGCTTTTGTTAAGAGATGTGTGGCTTTAGTTGTTATAGTGTTCAGATTGTGTTTAGCCACAGTGTAATGAACTTATCTTTCCAAATTCTTCTACTTGCCGCTGCTTTTAATGCTTGTAACTTAAGTAACAGTAAAGTGAGCAAGTCTTCATAATTCTGTGTTCATTACTAATTACTTCTATAGATTCAGTTGAATCTCGCACCTAGTTAGAAATTCTTTAGATTCATAAGTAAGACTCTTTTTTAAAGCTTGTAAAATTACACACAAGCTTACCAGCCTAGTTAAACCTCGTTAGATTTCCACTAGTTTCAAAGTAGCGCTTCTTAGAGCGAAGGAAGAATCTTGTTAATGTTGACAATAAAATTGCAAGAGAATAATATCACATCATCCAACTGACTGAACGCTTTCCCTGAAAGTTCTGTTTCCCACCAGGAATCTGTGGGTAAATTCGAGTGGCAAAAAATTTAATGGCTGGGGCCTGCTAAGGGCAGTTTGCTTAATTAAATCGGAGGCTCATATCTGGGCACATGGGACAAGCTACGGAGGAGAGCTTAGCCGGCAGAAAGAGAGCCGGTAGGGTTTGCTGCAGCAGAAACGAAAGTAGGGGTTTAACCTCAAATACTAATATATCTGCTCACAAGGGGCGAAAGCTGCTGAAGAAAAAATTGATCGTCTAATCTGAAGGGAAATTGTATTCGGATAGTTTGAAGCCTACCTCCTTAAAATATCTGCGCTTCTTTGGTAAGTATCGGGATTATCAATGTGGAGATTACTGAGAAGGGATATGAAATTTGCGTGGAGTGGAACAGAAATTGCCCAAGAAAGCGCCATAATAGTAGCAATATCGGGAATTTTACTGGCTCCATTGCACTTAAGTCTCAAGATACCACTAAAGGCGATTTAAGGATTCCAAAGAGAGCACTGGAGACTGTTATAGCTCGGGATGAAATTTGTGAGGAAAAGCAATTGATGGGCCCCAAAAATATTACCAAGGTAGAAACTCCCAACTGCTCTCTCCAAATTACTGGCGAAAATTTCGGATGAGTGCCTTGTTGCCTTTCTTTTCAAACAATCCGGAAACGCAGGAAATTGCTCTTTCATGGCCAAAACCTTTGAACAAGTAGCTGTTGCCTGAAAAAATGACATTGGCTTGTCTTCCTCAACCCATGATGTTGTAAGTATACGAGGTTTTGATGGCTCATCAAGGTATATAAAAAACATTGAAGATGCCGAGCTGGAAGGTCACCAAAACCTTGAATCTGGAATTCTGCAAGTCCCAACATGTTTACTTCTCAGCCGAATACCTTGCCGAGCTATGCCGATGAGGATAATGCATATGGTTCCAAGAGTATACATTTTGAATCTTCACTAAAGTTAAAGCAGCCCTTAATTCGGTCACGTAACGAAGAATCAGGGCAGCCACAGCGAAAAGAGAAAACTAATTCTAGTTCATCGGGTGGTGACACCCATCTTAGCTGTTTCAGAATTTCTAACGCGCGATACCGAGGTGGAAGTAATCTACATGCTTCACAGGAGAAGGTAACTTTAACAGAATCAATTGACCCAAACTGCGAAAAATCTAAAGCTGAGAAATGTTTTTACGGCAGCCTTTCGAGAGCAGATCCATCAAACGGCTCTGATAGAAGAGTTTTTCTATAGCATTATATCTGCAAGACCTCTAATTCTAATGAGGCAGAAATCGATATGATGTCCATGTGGAGTCAGGATAATGTAGCATCTGTCGATTCTAAATCGGCAGTCCCATCTGCAGTGTCTGATATAGATGCAGTTGGGGGGCCCATATTTAATTTAAATAATTCAATTTTGGCACACAAACGCTATAGGGGAGTAGATACTTATGATTCCGGCGCGACCACGTCTGGCGGTAGAAGCGAGCCAGTACAGTATAATGCTACTACAAAGGCTGTAAAAGGAACTCCACCTCAAAATGTTGCTTTTTCGACTGCTGAAGTCGCTGAGGGCGAGCTTAATCTACCCAAGATTTCCATAACTACCGACCTTGAGGAACTAGACCCCGAAGAGAATGAAGAGCTAGAAAAATCTCTAAGTGAAGACCACTATCTATGCAGGTCTGAAGGTGCTAGTGACAGCGAGCTTCCCCCAGGAAATCCTTTTTTTCGGAAAATCACATCATACGAGAAGGATGAAGGAGAGCTACAAGATTCCACAATTTCGACAGGTTCGGCCTTGCAGCCGCCAGAACCTGATTCCAGTTTACCAAACTATGAAACGTCAAGCAATATTGAGAAAAATAGCAATAGTCTTACGCACATTAAAAAATCAAGTACTACACATAGTCCCCATGCAAATCCACTGCTTGATAACCCTGTAGTTTTGCTTCATAATGATAGACTACCTGATATTCAGGTAAAAGAGCGCCCTAAAACAGAAAAAAAGTTATCCCATTTCAAGTTAATTAAGTCTTTCGTTGATGAAATAATTAAATATGACAAAAGAAAATTTTCAGCTATTAATACGAACACCTCTTCTAAGGGATTATACAACGAAGAAAAATATATTTCCAAATTGGATCAGAAAACCAGAGGAAATTCAGTCAACGTTCTGTTGCAAAGTGTTCTTCACTCCGCGGAGTTTATACTTAAAAGAACCGAGATCTTGCTTGGAGGAAGTTCTAATTCTGCAGTAAAAAGGATATATTCCGAAGGAAAATCAGATTTTGAAGGAGATTTTTCCGTTTCCTCAAAATTACAGTCGCCCAATGAAAAAAATCAAGACAATTACCAGAAGGATGCGAAGTTAGGCTCTTCAAGCATACTTGAAAATAAAGGAGTGCAGTCTGAACTTGAAATCAAGGAGCATATAAGTCCCATTATTCTTCCTGTGAAAGGGAGCGACTTCACGGAAGGAATTGGTCCTGATGATGGTAACTCTTGCGGTGGACAGAACGGTACTGATCCGTCCGTGGAAGAGGGCTTCAACGCCAACGATGGTAGTCCTAAGCAAGCGCCTAAAGTCTTTTCTCATAATAGCTTTGCCGTTAGCCGAAAATACATGAAGAAAAAAAGGGGAGTTAAAAGCTGGCTTAGGGCAGATGCTAGTAATAGTAATGGTAGAGAAAATGTTAGCACATCTCATAAAACTTATATTAACAAGAGTGATGGTCGCTCTAGTGGCGCTAGTAGTGCTTCTTCTAGTAATGCAGGCAGCTACAATACCTCACCGCTTAGCACTGCAACAACCAAGGCTAGTACCAGAAATTTCGAAAACAGAAATTTGCCACCTGATGGTATTAGGACCCTTAAATCTGAGCATTCTTCAGATTCAAAAGGAGCTGGTAATGATCACATTTGGAATAAGGACTTGAATGCAGGTAGCTTAAGGGGAACATCCAACATATTTCAAAATAGTGAGAATTCCGCTAGTTCTGGCAGTCCTAGCGGAAAAAGTGACTCGTGTGAGTTTTATGATGAATCCGAGTTTTCTGCTCTTCCTCGTGCTGCCGAAGATGAACTCGCGGGAGATTTTCAGCCAGGTGATTGAGCTAGCAGTCGTCTACTAGCCGAATTTCGGAGTGACACTAGTCTTCTTAGCCACTTTGAGTTTTTTTTTTGTAAGTTGGCGGTATACGCTTGGTATTTGCCTGGTAGACACATAGAGTTATTGTTTAGTTTTTGACTTTAGAAGAGGGATAATAAGCAACTGCCAACTTTACCGTCAAAAATTAGATGCCAAGCCGTTTGCACGGCCCTTTAAAACCTAAGAATATGGTAATCTTGAATATACCGCATTTTTGGGGTATAGAAAAGGGCCCAAGCACGATGTTTCAATATTATATATACTTCATTGGTTTTTTTTTATTAAAAGTTGGGACATAAGTCTATATGTTAGATAATATTTTGACAAGGCCGGCATGTTATTGTTATGATGAAACATGAATATCCTGTGATTTTTTTTATTTTCGCTTCTACTTTGCTCTCTAACTCTTGACATCTCTGTTTGGAAATTTACCAGAAAAAAAATTTGGAGTCAATTCAAGTAATAAAGAAAATGATCCGCCAAAAATGGGCGTTAAGGATACGAAAGCTCAGAACGTAGCTTCGATGAGTCAGAAGGTCCTGAATGATTCTAGTGAAAATGCAATAATTGTAGCTTCTTCAGGACAACAAAAACATCATACTGCCGATATTCGGGAAAAGCAGCAGAGCACGTATTCCTCTCTAAATGAAACAAAATTTTTTGATGATAAAAAAGTAAAGGCAAATCCTTATGCCGAAAATATGTTTGACGATTGCTTAAGCGACCCTGATAGTCTTATGCCATTGCGTCTTACAGTCTACGCAGACTCCATACTAAAATGGAAGAATTACTATAGAATTGTGAAAATTTTCCCTAATGATTATCGACCTGCTCTTCCTCCCTTTAAAGAAAATTTTTGTGGGTTCATGGCAGATTCTGATGAGCCGTGCTCACAGGAGGTTTCCAATGTAAATTATGATAGGCTTAAAACGAGGAAAAGAAGCATTTCGTTTACCTCGAAAAAAAAGAAACCGTGGCTTCATGCAACGCACAGTAGTTCAAACGAGAATGTTGATTTAGATCCGGGACTTTACTGTTCTTACGCAACAAAAAGGAAGAAGGTGAAAGGGGGATTTTCAAATTTTAAGGCAGAGGATGCAGGTTGTTTAAGTGGAATTTCAAATTACTTTGAACCTAATAATTTATTACATGGTGATGAAATTTCATATCTATCCAAACCAGATATCAGCAAATTTGAGCTTTCTGGTGGAGATTTATCCTTGGTTGAAAAAAAAAAAATTTTGTTCTTGGAAAAGGAAAGAACAAAGGTAAGAAACTGAAAATAATTTTCTTGCGGCTTCACTGCAATAATAGATAGCCAATCAATGTATTTCTCCACGGGATTTTTGAATCTGTTGTAAATTGGGTAGACGGTGCTGTTGAAATTAATTCAAGGATTCAAAAAGAGGATCGAAAAAAGCCGAACTTTTTACAATAAGGCACAAACACTAAGAAAGATCGAAAAAAAGGGAGATTTTTCTGGGAGACATTAACTTTCAATTAGCATCTAGTTCATCACATTAACATGCACGCAAACAAAAAATATTATTCCTGCATTATTGTGGTACCAAAATTTTTTTTAATTGTAGCTTATAAGCCTTTCCTTTGATGTAGAGTCACCATTAAACCCTATGGAAAATGTGCGATATATCTGAAAGAAGCCAGCTATATTCTTTGTATATTGCAGCCGCTTCTAAAGTTAGTTTTATTGGTCCCCCGTTTTGTTGGCGTTCGAGCTACCACGCCAAAAATGGGGAAACTAAGAATAGGTACTTCCCTGTAAGGCAGTTCGGATATGCCAATGCAAAGAAATTGGCGCAAGAATCTTGGGATGCAGATCATTTGATTGATTTGTGCTGTCTAGAAAATCAAGAAATGAGCAAAAACACTGATTTTAGCGAAAGTTTAGAAAACTCCTCTGTTAGCATCTCCCCGTCATCCGGCGCGGGTAGTATTGATAATTCAGGGCGAGAAACAAGAGAATCTAAAGATTCTACGAAAAAATCAGAGAATACTATTATATCGAAATATAGTGACGGTATTTTTATTTTAAAGGATAGGTAAGGCTTATTTAATACTTTATGCTCATGCTAAGAGGAAATATAAGTGGAATTGCTACATTTTAATACTTTTTGTTTATGCTAAAAGTCAATATGAGTCATATTGATGCCTTTGAGACTGGGATTTTATTTTTCTAACAAGTGCAAAACATGTGAAAAAACATTGCAGCGCCTCTTCCAAGAATACTGCCATGAGATGGAGCTTTACTCCCTCCTGCAGGGAGAAGCGAGATATGTTAAAGAAATTGGTTTTTAAAAGTGATATATGTATTCTTATTCATGCTAGTACGAGAATTAACGATTAAGCAAAGTCAATTACCTGCTCCACTCTCGAAGAAAATAGTTTGCATTTATTTCACTGCTGTGATTCTGCTCAAACTATTTAACTGCGGTTGCAAACTAAATCGCTTATCTTTTTGGCTCTACCGCTTTGTTTTTCACTCTCTGCCTTTAAAAGGATGTTCTTAGATTATAATTTCAAGAGAAAAGCATACTCTTATTCCATTTAATAAAATAGCTTCTACAGAGATTGATTTAATACTTTCATGGAGACTGATATTTTTTTCCAATGAATCATTGGTAAATATCGATAACATCTGTAAGCATTTTGCTTTTTTTTTATCATAAATTTTTCTGTAGTTCAATATATAGTGCGTTTCACTTTGATCTTTATTTTTTTTCTTCGCTTTTATCACTTTTCTCGAGTATTTGAAAGTTGTTTGTTGTCTGACTCTGATTATAGGCGAAGCCTTAAAGAATTGGGCATAATCGCCTTCGTTTCCTATCCGAATAACGTTTATCATAAATTTTTCAACATTTTGCCCCGACATGAATTGGCAGAAGGGCATGAAGATGCACTTAATCGTGCAAAGTATAATGCCGGTGCTTGGTTCAACGACATGTCAAAAAATCTTCTCTTCGCTAAAGCCCTACAAGAATCTAATTTTGAAAACAGAAAAGACTTGATGGTCGAATGTCTAAAAGTGATCCCATTTGGTAAGATGGAATTTTTATAATAGAATTCGATTTTTTATCAATCGCTGATTTTCTTATTTTTTGAAGAAAACATAAAGAATTTTTTTCAAACCAATTTTTTTTAAAGATGAAGTAAATGGCTAGCCTCCACCGAAATGGGTGTTTCTAATAATTTTTTATCTTAAAGTCGAGCAGATATCAAAAAAGGCTTTTTTTTTGCTGAAGTTTTCCTTTTCGATTATTTTGTTTTGGCTTGCTATAATTAAATAGCTTCAAAAGAAAAATAAATTTTAATATATTTTTTACAGTATTTTTTACTCACGAGAGCGCCGCATAGCTTTGGTTAGTTTTAGTATATGCATTTTAAAGTGCTTAAAAAGGAAAAAAAAAAAATTTCACCTACAATAAATTTATATTTCTTGCTTTTGAGGAATTTACTTTTAAACGTTTACATGGCTTTTTATGCACAATCTCACGCTTTTTCAGCTTTTAAAGTTATGCTGTTTCATTGATTCGACGCGGAAGTCTTCTATTTTTTAAGCATGTATTTTTTTTGACTACCGTAATATTTAAAACCACATGAAACTCCTTTTCTTGCAGCCGATTACGTTGAACGTCATTGCCTAGCTGCGGCTGCTCTGGTGGAAAGATTGAAGATGATTGTGAGGGCTAAAAATTCTTCCCATATTGGGCTTCGTTGGAGAAGGGATATTATGGGTTATGAATACTATGTTTTCAAGCTGCCCCCTTTGATAAGAGGTAAGCCTATTGATTTATCTGTAAAAATGCTGGTAGAATTGTCATCTTGAAGATTCAATCACGAGGGAAAAAAGGGGTTTTTACCCTTCCCCTGATTGCCTATTGTTCCTTGCTTTTCATATGCTAGATATTACTGCCCTTCGAAATTATGCATCATTCCTGTTGTTGACTTTTTTTCATTAAACAAAGGTGTAGGGAAGGGGCATGCGGAAGCTGTCCAATGAAAATTAACGGTACGAACACCTTAGCTGAGCGTCAAAAGTCTCAAAGAAATATCATCAGATATAAAAATATATATCCGGAGATTTCTTACGTTGTTAACTTCGCTAATAAAGTGAAACTTGACTCATTTACTTTTTGGCTTTATTCTCTTCAAAAAATTAAGAAAGAGAAAAATTGTCAGCGACAAGACCAGCATGTTCTTTTTAATGCCTTCAGCCAAGCAAAGCTCTCAATTTTTTAACCCTTCGACCAAAACTTCTGCCATGAGACCCTCCGAATCCTCCCGATTCCCCCCCCACGTGCCTCATATCTACCCCGCAGCATGCGATCATGAGGAAGGAACTTGTGTCTTACATGAGTTTTGTCAAGTCCCTATACTTTCTCTGAAACAAATTAGACGTGTGTTTAAACACGTGCTTTTTCGGCTCCGGAGATTTTTACATCTTCCGACTGTATCTATCCCTTTTTCATCTCTATGCACTAGTTATAGGCAAGTCTTTGAAGATGATAAGTGTTTTTCATTATGCCCCGACTCTCCAGATTGTGGAGAGTGTGACCAGTGCAAAAAGTGTTTTGAAGATGATAGCTTATATTTAGGAGTAGTTGGTGCCAAGGATTTAGATGCAGCAATTCACAGAATTACTTATTTGAGCTATCCAATAGAAAAAGATTACCATGCGTTAGGTCAACAAGGTTCTCTCGGAAAAAAAAAGGTAAAAAATTTAAAAAGCCTAGCTGCAGACAAATCAAATCTTACTGAAAACTTTGGGTATAGGAACGATACTTTTGGTAGCTTTGCTGAGAGGTCAGAATTTGAGGAAATAATGGAGAAGGAAGTTATGGAGGCATTCATTCTTAGCTGCCATGCCAAAACAAAAAAGGCTTTAGCAAGTAATGAAAGTAGCTTAAAAGGTGAAAATTTAGACACTGATGAAAGCTATCATTTTGGCAATGGAGCAGAAAATGAAAAAATGGCGCCTAGGTATTCTCTGAGAAGCAGTGGGAGGGCATCAGCCAGGGAAGGATCGTCGCCAAAATGGAGGAATTATGACTTGTTGCCCCCATGTCCAAAACCTAGGGGAGGGAAAAATCTTAGCCTCAACTTGACGAATAAGCTTAGTTTGAAAAGCTCAAATATACCTAGAATTACCCGGAATGAGCCTCATACTCCATTGTCTCCCGCTAGTTACCCCCTCATACCCTACTGGTGTAGTTATTACAATGCTGAGCAAGGTGAAAAATTAGAAAAAGTATCCTCGATACCATCAGCCGTGGGTGATGATGACGATTTAGTTGTTCTTTCAGATGCTAGCAGTGACGCTCCGTCTGTTGTTTCTATGGAAGATGGTCTATTACTTCAATCTGCAAGTATACTTGTTGAAAATAATGAAATGAAATCTGCTTTACTTGATCTACCAGCTTTAGCAGAGTCAATGGTAAAAACTAGTGAATCTTTACCTACTGCGGTGATTCAACCTCCCAACGATAGCAAATGTCCGAACATAGTAGATAAACAAGTTGTAAAGTTTGTTTGCACTCCTTTAAACAATGAAAAGCACCAAATCGAAGATAGCAGTCCAAAATGCTATGGAATCCTAAAGGAAATGTTCCCTTCCCAATACGATGATGAAGCATTTGTTAAGTCTCTCTTAACACCACGAGATTGTGAAGGTTTCTCAGATGCAACAAATTTTGCCACGTCGACGCAGGGCTGGTATTTCCAGGGAGGTGCTGACAGTGGTCAAACGGGGAATTTGCTGCATCAAGATAGCTTGGATAGTCTAGAAGTGGACCAGCAACTCATACGTAGTACTAATGATGACCCAAAGTTTAATGAATATCATTTTCAAATCCAAACTATACCGCTTGATGATTTTGAAAAATTTGGACGCCCTTTATTTGGTATGCGGAATGAGCATTTTGTGGATGCGTTATTTAAAGCGCCACCGAAAACATATGTTTTTTTCCAGTTTTGCTGGATTTGGATTTTTTGGGTGAAAAAATCTTCACTGCACGCAATGTCATCTGCTTTTTATTGATGTCATCTGCTTTTATTCAGCTATTGGCAGCGATCGAACGTAATTTTTCCAGTTATTTGGCTGAGTTTTGAAGAAACATGGGAAAAGTGCATTTATTGCATATTCTTGACAATTTTACAGAACATTAATATTCCTTATTTTCGCAGGTCTGATTAGTTCTGAGTTTATTTTAAACTTTTTTAATTATTTAGTTTATGAGGCGCCCTTTTTGAATTGGTAACTCATTATTTTAGTCTTTGCAATAACTCTATCTAGTCCTTTCAAAGACTCGTTGCACATGTTCAACGTGCTCAGCAGGAATGTGCATATATTTTTAAGTCTTTGAAAAATTTTCAAATAAAAATTGTATGAAAATTTTATTCTAATTATTCCAGGCTCTAGTTAACCTTGAAGGAGCGTTTTTTCTAATGAAAAATTCTTTTGCTCCATTTGCTTATTAAACTTTTTTTTTTGCACTTATACCACCTTTGGGGCTTTTTTCTTTCATTGTAGCATTTGAAAGCCATAAAATCGAGAAAAATTGAATTTATTCCAATTTTTACCGGTTTTTTGTTCATTTTGTATTTAATTCTGCTTTATGAGTTATCTTTTCCGCATATGTTACTGTTGCATTGCGAAGAAAAATTAATACGATTTGCGATTTTTTTTTTCTGGCCGCTTCAGTGCACCGGACTTTTCGGGGGCCTCTTTTACTTCAGCGAGCATTGGAAGAAAATGCGATGCTTTCAATGCTCGCTTCATCTCAATCTTTAAAAAGCCATTCTTATCTTTCCGCACTAAACGCGGACACTGAAAAGGCACCGGTGGCAACAAAAAAGGCTGTGGGAAGCCATTACCGGAGTTCAAATACAAGCCGTGCTTCTATTAAGCTACCCACTTACTCCAGCGATCAGCAAAGAGTTACAGCATTAGATTTATATCAAGCCACTTCTTCTCGCGCATCTCGCAGTCGACCAAAAAGATTTCGGCATCGCGTGCCTACTAATGGCCTTGAAGTAGCCAATTTACCACAGCGTAGCTCGTTCGCATCAAACTCTGCTCCTGCAGCTGAATATTCCTCTTTAGAATATTCCGACGCTCTGATTTCATCAACGTACTCCTTAGCTCCGGAAAATGCCGGTCTTGAGGTATCTAGTGGAGTAGACCCCCTATGGAATCAAGAAGATGTACCATCACATGACAATCAATCCCAGGCTTGTTTCACACAAGAGCATCATGAAGCCCAGGATTTATCCACGAACGATAAACCTAGCATCTTCGATGAAGTAAAAAATGACAGTGATGATGCCTTTGGCCCCAGGGACAGCTTTACCTACTTTAAAATTTCAAAGGATGCGGTTCAGCCTTCAGATACTATCAGAATTTTATCCAAACAAGTTAATGATATTTCTTTAAATACTTTAGGAGCCGAATCGCCCAAGGAATACGAGTTTGAAAAAGATGTTGCTTTTACCTCCGAGTCTCCTGAGGACGATTTGATGATGGACTATCAATTTAGTTCTCCATCCAGCTCCACTGATCCATTATTTTCTTCCCGGCCCTTACCTACTGGCGTGTACTTTGATGTAGCTCGTAAACTTTGGCGATGCCAATGGAGAGAAAACGGTCGTTTTAAAACTAAAGGTTTCTCACTGCTTCAATTTGATTCCCTCGAAGCGGCTAGAACCGCTGCTATTAACTTCAGATGCGAAATGGGGAAAAGAGTGGCAGCACAGGAATGGTTAAACAGTCTGGATGACGCCACGGATATTCCTCTCTCAGCCGACGCTTTTGAGCCTTCTAACGTTCACTCAGTTATTTCCTCTGAACCCATGGATTTCCATTCAGATGTGAAGGAAAGCAGTAAAAATCATTCCCTTTTTGCAGAGTCTTTAATACCCGCTGAATCTGATACATTCCGCATCCACGAACTGAAGCACACAAACTCCTGTAACTCGGAAGTATACTTAAATGACACGACGTATAACCCTAATAAAGATGGGTCCAAATATGATGCTGCCGACATTGTTTTTATAAGCCCTGAAGCTAACGAAACTCACCTAAAAACTGCCGAATCGGAGCTGAGTCACGCACATGAAAATGAAGATTACGACAGAATTCTTTATCCAGAAAAAGGTCTTTTGGCTCCTAATACGGAAACCTGCTCTGAAGATCAATACACTGGAGTAAAATCCGTTTCCCAATTTCTTGATGACCCTTTTGAGTCACCTGAGAATCGAAGGCACACATGCCATGAAAGCACAGGGGCAAATAATTCAAGAGACTTTATTAATACAGAAAGCACCGAAAAAAATAAAGAGGACGGAGAACATTCAGATGCAGAATTAGAAATTGAAAACCTTGAAAGCACTATTTTCAGTAAAGACACCAATAATTCTGCACAATATAATCCTGAAGAGTTCGCAGTAAAGTGAAATTGTTGAATAGAGTCATTGAAAAATTGTTCCTAGTCCTTTGGATGCATGAAAAATTACTTATCAGCTGTTTTTGGTGTTTAAAGACGAAAATTCTGGTACTTTTTTGTTCCTTGAAAATAGAGGAAAATGCTCAGAATTTTCCTTCATATACATAATCCCGCCTATTTCAGCTTTCTCATAATTTTTTTGTATTATAAATTTTTCAATTATGACGGCGCTTGAGTACTATCTTAAGCTATGATACTTTTCAGCAAGCCATTGAAATAATCAATTGAATCTTGGTCAAATTGCTATCGTGTGAGGATTTCGTGCTATCTTGGCACATAGATTTTTTCTAGAATTTAAACATGAATGTAATCGTATGTAATTAAGATAGAAATACCCTTTAACTTAATCTTTTTTTAACCCAAGATATTCACTTCATTGATTTGATGTTTCTTAATTGAAAAAATCCCTCCCACCATTTTTTTTTGAAGTTAATACTCTGCAGCCCATTCCGACTTGGTTCTTAAGCAGCAATGCTTGTGCTATTAAGTTTTTTGGCATTTAGCCATTCAGAAATTAATTTTTTACAAGATCTGCACTTGTAGCGTGTTTTTCTATATTTTTTTAACAAAGAAAAAATGCTAAAGTGAATTATTCGTGTTTTAACTTTCAACTTCTATAAGTAAATGAAGTGAAAATTTTCATTTTTTCAATCCCATTAACTGGACTTTTGATTGTCTTCAACATTTCGTACGATAAAGAAGACTAAAAACCTCAGCTTTCCTATAGCTGTGTTTACGTGTTCATAATTTTTTGATGTTACCCAAATGATATCTTATGATATGTGGAAATCGCTCATCATCACAGTGAAAAATCAATGGAGACCCAGTTAATATTTTTATCAGAAGTTCTTGATTGATTATATAATTCCAAACTGCTGAAGCATAAACTTCCTCAAACAAAACTTTTTGATGTTTGACATACCAAAAATTATGCCAATCTGATTGATATTAGATGGCACCCTTATTCGCTAGTACAGCATTGTTACCGTACGTCAACTATTGGCATTCTGCATCTGTATTTTGTGAAAAAATTGTATTTTCAAGCTCTCAGTAGAGCTGGGATATCGTGAGGCTGCTCATTTCAAGAGCAAAGATATGCTATTTGGTGAGCATAGATATGCGCGTTTCGCTGTATCTGATAAAAGATAATGGCAGCGACAAAGATATTCTTGCCATTTTGTGCTTGACGAGGAAGGCCCTTAATCTAATTTCAGGGGAGGGATTGCATGTATGGACTAATTATTGATTGCCTTCAGTTTCTAGGTTTTTTCTATATAGTTCTTTTTCTACCAAATTTTTTTTCGAATAAAAAGTTGATTATACTATAATAATTGGGTAGTATAGACAAGCTGTATTTTATGTTTTTGTTGCTTGATGTGCTGCTTTTCGCTATTTGGAAAACAATTACATTGAATATACGATGGCAATAATGATAGCAGCTCGAAACTTTGAACTGGAATAAAAAACTGCCTTTAATACAAAGCTATCATAAACACTTTGAGTATCCGGTAATGAATTGCGTACTTGCACTGTTTCAGCGTACCTCCCTACCACCGCTGAACCAATTGAAATTAGCCTCATTAAAAGAAAAAACTCTTCGAATTGAACCCTTCAAGCCCTCTAATGGTTATCAAGTGGTCACCGGACTAGATTGTTCTTCGGATGTTAGTCTACCTTTCTTCAATTGTTATTTCATAGAAGGCTAAATAATTCATTTTTTTTTTAAGAGCAATGACAGATGTGGCAAGAAATATAGAATTTTAAGTAGTAAAGATTTTTGAAAATAAAAAACCTAGCGGATCACTACAAAGCTGATTTTAAGGACCGGAGCTGCAGTTCGCGATATTCTCTCGTCCCTATTAAAGCTTTAACTGGTGTATCGAAGAGGCTAGAAGACCATAAGAAAGTCCACTTAATTTACATATTTGTAATCCGCGGCGTAGGCGTTTCCGAATTTCTTCAAAATGTCCTTCAATTCTAAAATGGCATAAATATTAGCAAGGTGCATAACCAGTTCTTTTTAAGAGGGCTGCTAATTACATCGCAACACGATCAGATGAAGGTGAATCTGATATAAAATAAAGCTAGCGGCGCAAGACGCAGTTTAGTGCACTATGATGTGTCTGACCTGATGCAACCTACTGGTACGGATCACCGTTTTGTGCGCCTCTGATAACGCAGCCCAGACTCACTCGTATATCTACTCCATTCGGAACCTTTAAAAATGACTAGGGGTTCCACCAATAGGGGTCACCAAACCTTAATTCAGATGAAAATTGCAGCTAAAAACGAAGCTGTCGGCTACCAGCATCCCCATATGCATACGCTGCCACGCTAGTATCTTTGGTGTATCGAGAAGCTGGACACTATATATAACTTTTTCCTGAGCACCAAATTGAGGGAGGAAGACTTCACATTAATTTTGGAACTGGTACGCTGCTACTGTGCAGCGCGACACATATGTCTCAATTCGTGCAAATCTTGAAAAAGCTGCAGTCCAGTAAATTATTGAAGCCGTGGCATACCAGAAACAAATGTAGCTCCGTTGCTGGAGCTGATGTGCACTGAAGTAGCGCGAGAATGATACCCTTGAGCTGCTACGAACCTGACGCTGTGTAGAAGCGACATTATAGGGGAGTTAGGCAGGAACCTACGTCTAAGATGATTGGGACAAAAAAAAACCGCATGCTGATATTAATATTCAACTTTCTTAGCTTCGGACATTCTCCAAGTTATTTAAGTTGCCGCGCACTTCATGTAGCAGAACCAGGTTAACGGCACGCGCTATCAAGGTCCAACGATATGTTTTATGTGTTATATGTCGATTTGCCGCTTGGCAAATAGGCATTTATTTCCAGGCTTAAGGACTTGATCACCAAAAAATTTATAAAAAATATGATAATATATGCCAGTTAGTAAACATACTAATCTTGCTGCTGGAACAGAAGTCCTGTCTTAGTATTATAAGTCGCTAGGTTCATGCTTTCATCGCGCTCAAGTCTTCGCCTTACCAGGCTTTCTAAGGAGTGCTTGTAGTACCGTACCTGGCCAGCGCCAGTTTATCCACATGCTGTGCTCTAAACATATTTTAAACTTCATTTTCATTCTTACATTGTCGCTTTTGTCAGGGTGCATGTATCACACTTTCTATCTTCCAAAGCTAAGCTCTTGAGTCGTGATCTTTTTATACATTACAAGCGCTTCCGCAGGATAAAAATATCGTTGAAAGGGCCATTCTTGTACGAGGTAGTACCGCGATACATTTAACGGCCACGTGGTATTGCGAACTGGCAAAGGGAAAAAAAGTGGCATTTCACCAATTGAGCAACGGTCCATTATCAAAGATACACGTAACCCAATGCAAAACTTGAGAGTGGCAGTTCTTCCAGTGAGCAACACATTGCCAAAACATATCCAGGAGATATAACCATAAAGTACCGTGGCAACTTTTTTGTGCATAACACGAATGGCTAACAAAAACGAGACCTCGATAAAGAAATCATGCGAACCTCAAATTGCAGGAACAGTGGCAACCTGCTCTACTTCAGCAATAAAACCTCCGCAAAATGTGCAATGGAGCAAAAGTAGGCTTGAGCTGGCTGAAGATCCCGGGAAAAGTTATGCCGAGTCTCCAGTGGCATTTTCTCGTGAATCTAATGGCTGTGAACCCCGAGTGCATGAGCTAAACCTGGAGTGCGCAGAAAAGCATTCTTCAACTGCTGCGATGAATACACATCGCTGGATACCGCCTCATGTCATAACAAAGTCGCAGAAAATATTGGCGGTATTGGCAAGTAGATTGCGCAGAGAATATCAACTTCCTGGAAATTTTGACCAGGAAGAAAATGAATCCTTCACAAGGCGGAGCAGGCTAAGCCGCAGTAATGGCAGCGACAGGAGAGTCAAGTTAAAACCCAACACCTACGATCTAATATTGCTTTGCAACATTCTAGGAAGCTTGCTAGGCATACTCTCTTTGTCTGGGGGAGTGTATCTATGCGTAGCCTGCGCTCCGGGTCATAATGGAAGTAAGAAAAATCACAATACCTTTTTCAAAGCTAGTCGTGTAGAGCGTAGAATTATATCTTATGCTTGAAGTCGCTTAATGTATCAAACTCACGAGCTTTCGATGATTCCATCTTTTTTGATGCATTTTCATTGGTATTAACGAGCTTGCGCAGCAGCCGAATTATGACCTCTATCATTGTATCAGGCGTAGCTTACGCTTCCGCAAAATACAGCATAACGAAACTTGGCAGCTTTTAAGTACATTTGTTTCGTGTCCTGCTATCAGCAACAGGCTACTGATAAAGAGAGGCCTTGTGTGATATGTAGGTCACCTAGATAGAGCGAAAATCGCTCAGCTTAATTTTTTTCTGAACATAGCGACATGGCTGCTACTTCTTATATTCATGTTCTGTTCTTTGATTACTACTGGGCCGGCTCAGCATGTAATTGAGCGTAAATTCTGCGGTGTGTGCATCCCGCTATAATTTGAAAATATGCTTGTGCTTCATGGTATTGCATCATTTTAACTAATTGAGAGTAATTTTTTTAATGAATCTTTTTGCAGACAAAGAAGCGTGTGGCATTTTCTGCTAGTTTCACTTGGTTTCTTTATATTCATAAATTGAATCTATTTGTAATTCATATTTTAATCTTATATGTTATTTGCTTCAATCTAATATTCTTATAATTAGCAATCCGTACTCCAAGTAAAGCGGCACTAGGAAACTAATCACAGCGATAATAACATAGGTTCTTGTTAAGTTAGAATGACGATATATTGTGAGAATGCCTTTTGTTTTGTAGCAAGCAAAGGCTATAGTAAGAGCTAATGAAAGCACGAATTGCACATTAAGCTTCCTATAAAAGGTTCATCTTTTGTATTTAATAACATAAGACTTTACTCGCTAAGAGTCAAGATTCGTTTCTAGCTATTCTAATACCATGAAAAACACCAAAAACTGCATTGTTAACTAAACAATTCTGAATATGCACGCGGCTACTGAACGACATTAAATGGTGCAAACATCTGTTGCATTGTTTTACAAGATTCTATGGTACATTATTTGCCCGTTTCGGTTTAGTAAAAAGCTAGCACCTCCTATGTGAGGATTTTAGGCTAGAAAGGGATGAAAGAATTTGCGATATTGCGGACTTTACTACCGCGTTTTGAAGCAGGTTTAAAGAATACTTTTGAAGCGTCTTGTTGTAACAACTGATGAAAAAATCTTGTATAGCTGTTTGAAACTTAGTACTCCAATTTTAAGAAGCCAGAAAATTACGATTCTTGGTACAGATTATTTTGTAGCTGATAAATCTTTAGGGATGAATCGAAAAGTTCCAACAGTTCTTATGAGGATGTTTGAGTGCATATCATGATGGTTAGATTAAACACCAACTTTCGAGCTCTAGGCTTTTTACTTTTTGTGCTCACAGTTGCCATGAAAATTCTGCAAATATTATACTAGATTCATGGAAGTAAGACAATGCTAATTTCACCCGATTGGGTATCTACAAAAATTGCATTTAAATATAATTATTCTACGGCTTGCCTACTATAAATATTTAAGGGGGGAAACAATAGTGAAGCGGCCCCTTAAATATTTTTTTTATCCTCAGAAATCCTTTGGACCGGTCGGGAGTGTCAAGTGGAGCAGAAACTCGGTTGCCCTTTTGGGATCATAATTGGAATCTTTTCCATAGCAATCAGCGTATGGGTTATTCACTCTGCTTGGTTGAAGCAAACCCATCAATACTGTTAATAAAGCTCAACAAATATGTGACACCCTGAGCATGCGTGAAGAAGCTTCAGTGCCATTATGGCGTATTGAAATGTACCCAAAAAATATCACGCTACCAATAAAATCATAAGCTGTAATTGTACGGCGTAAAGTCTCTGAAGGCATTTATGAATTCATCTGTACCCAGCATGTGATGATAGAAAATAACGTAACATCTTCTAGGGAGTGATAGATGCTCCGTAGCTAAGAGCTTCAAAAAAAATGACGTTTAACGGACTGGAAATGCCATTCACGAGTATGTGGGCGCCTTTCAAGTATGCTCTCATTTTTTAGTGAAAGTGAGTGGCAGTATTTATTGATGCCGCTTACCCCACCTACATAATAATTCATTTGCAAAACAAAATCTTGTATAAAAATAATATTTCTCAATATCTGGATAATGCAAATATACCCTTGGCGTTCCCGGGGATCATACTTGTTATAAGCTGTGAAATTTGTTGAATAATCGTGATAACCTACTCAATTAAGCAGCTTAAAAGTGTCCACCTTGAACCGTGTTTGGAACTGATTCTTGAAAAATGCTTTCATTGGCATTTCTAGTGAAGCATTTGATAGAAGCTATTACACTCTTTTGCATTCGAAAGCTGCAAAACTACTCATTTTCTTATAGATGAAGGTTATTTAATGCAGTATTTCGCATGAGCCATCAAAGCCTCTGCATAGGCATGCTCGATCTTAAGCATAAGTTGCGTTATACTGTATACGAAAATGCGCAAACCATCAGAACTGCCTAGTCGAATACGGAGAAAACAGTCGCACTGCTCGTATTAAAACTATTTTGTATATTTCTGATTATTTGAGGTCCTACGGCTCATGGCATTGGAACAATGTCATAAAGAAGTGTCGACATAAGAATTTTCTTGCCCTCAACTTCTTTATGCCTCTTACTGATGGTGAAAATTTGCTTATGCGCCATTATTTACTGCAAAACTGCAAATAAAAGAAGATAACACGCCAAAAATATTTATGGTACTTACCAGCCAGTCCACGTGTTTGTTGCCTTGAAGGTGTATTAAGGCTTCAGACCAAAATTGGCAAGGTGAGAACCCCTAAAAGAATAGTCTTATAGTAATGAGTTTATCATAAGAGCTGGGACACGGAAGTTACGAGCATTTCAGCTCGTACAACGTACGCGCGGGCACTTTGAAAAAACTTTCATGAGTTGCATGTCCATTTTTTGCCGATTCAGGAACTATGATTTGCACTGCGGGGAAAACCTTCAAAAAACAAAGGCGCATAAGATGCACGCCAAAAAAGCGATGTCTAATTACGCGTGCTGCAACACAACTGCTACCATAAAATTAGCAGAAGTCGCAGGAAGATTTTCAGGGTAAATCCTAGGTTTTTCAAGAGAATGCGACGACGCCATGTTTACGCAGTTCCGAAAAGGTATTGCACTCCTATGCCCTTAAAGCACTACGCATTCTACAGACTGAAACGCTTTCTGGAAGCTGACGAAGAGGCCAGCCCCTGTTTGAAAGCTTTATAGCAAGATTCACGATTGAGAAAGCAATCTTAATGTACAATTGGTTTTGTAAGATTATGCAACAATGAATCCGATTTAAAGTGATTATAGCTACGTTAATGTTCAAATCCTTTAGGGTTGCAAGGAGCTAAACAAATTCGTGTGCTTTTTGGAGCGACGGCTGCGTAGCATCAGCCATACAAGGATTAGGGAAGCTTTCTGTAGCTAAGGTACTGCTAACACGAAGCATGCGACATAGCGACATTTTCTTTCAATTTTGTGCAAATATAAGGAGCAACCAAATAGTAATTCGCAGATTGCAGGGGTAAGTGAATGGAAATAGCGGAAATACGATATATTGATTATTTTGCAAAAATTAAAGGGAGTACAATCAGCAATTTCTGGACTAGAAATTATTAACTGTAGCCTGATTACCTTTATAGAGGGTGAGCATTCGTACAGTGAAATAACCAATTCAATCCCTCTTCATCTTCATAAAAGGTTCTAAACTTCGACACATAATGCTGATTTATCAGCCAAGTAGATAAATTTGAGGAAACGCACTTTGCTATCACATTTTTTCCTTTCTACCAATTCTGCAAAAAGCTAATTTTCTTCTGGAGTGCTCAAACAAAATTAGACGCAGATTTCCATCGTATAAACAGCTTCCAATAACGCAATAAAATAAATCTTTTTTTAGCTTAGTAAAATGGAGCACATGGCAAACTGGCAGAACCAACCACAAGTGCCTCATACTTATATTCACTATGGAAAGAGATTACTTCAGGCAACCCAAGACTACAAGTATCTAGAACAAGAAAGCATTCATCTCTACGTGCTATTGAAGAGAATTACCTTGTTACAATAGGTACAGGCTGGTGCGACAACGAATATAGTGACAACATGCAAAGAATAAGAATTTCGCTTTGCAATAATAGACGGGATCTGCATCATACTCTACCTTCTGTAGCAGCTTTATAAAAGCTTATACACTTTCATAGAGCAGCTAACTACAATGAGGGAAATACAAAACCATGTAGCTTGTCAGGCATTTGAGAAAATGCCGTAAGCTCCCAGGCAATAGACCAAAAATGGCCACGGAGTTATCAGACTTCGTTCCTAAAATCCCTTTTCCAATAACGCCTTAGAAGGGTTAGAAGGCGAAGTTCCAAATTTTAAATTGCTCAGCAGCATTTTATGCGAGCAGGCAACATGCCAAATTCAAGTGGCCCAAGTAGTAACCCTGAATACCAAAGCCAAAATGTCAACAAAAGTAATATTCACCCCAAGAAGTCTAATTGCCGTAAGCAGTACGCTTACAGAATTTCCACACTTCTGGTAAACATTAAAAAGTTATGGAGAGGTCAAGCACAGACGTAAGTTCCTTCTGGCGAAATATCAGAGGGCTTAAGTTAGCCAATGCCATCCAATTTACGCGCTCATTATCTTTTAGCTGGCATAGTTATTCATTTTACCTCTCTACAGTCGATACAGCAGGACTTTTAACGAACTGCATGAGCAAATTTCCCCTCTTTTTGCTTGCACTAGGCCACTTCTATTTCACAAAATTCACAGCTCTACGATGCTTCCTCCAAGCAACTCTTGCTATTTCACACTACTTTCATTTATGGTTGTAAAATAAATTTTTTATCCTTAAGGGCTTTTTGCATATCGTATCTATAATTTGCTCTACCCGTCTAAGCGACGGTGCCTATATTCCTGCACCCACGGATTTAGAACCTACGTGGGAACATAAAATGCATTAGGCATCAGACCTCTACGCCACAATTTTTTTTATGCCACTAAACCTAAGAGCAATATGTGCTGATGCATACCACTCCGCGGAGTACTTCGCAGACAATTACAGGAACAGCAGCTTGTGCACTAAAGAGCTGGTAAATCAACCACACAACCCGTCACATTAGACTCAAAAAAATCACGACAGACTACGTTCCCATTTAATAATCCAAAAAAGCAACGCCACCACGACATATAAAATGCTATGAAAAAAGTCTAGTTTTAGCGAAAAGTGATATTACAATCATCTCTGATTATTCTCAAAAGCCTTCAAAGCTAGGAGTATGAAAGGGGCCTTAAATATATGATTGGGGGTGCCAACTAAACTAATTCCTGAATCTTGATAGCCACTTCCCTTTCCTAAAGTTTTAGACCTTGAAAATGCTGGCTGGATAACTTCAGAATCCACCTACGTAGGTATTCATACACCAGCGTATCAAGGCACAAGTATAAAATCAGAACAGCCACGCCAAAAGAACTTTATAAACTAGTTTTTTTTGAAGCTGCAATCATCCGGCTTCGCTAGACACATCAGAATCACGATTAGGAAATCTCAGCAAAGTTATGAACTTAATTATAATTTCTCGTTATTGCCCACTCAATTACATGAAATTACTCAAAAAACTATGCACCACGCAAGAGAAATCAGTAAAAATTACAGGAAATTCAAATGATTTTGCATGCTGCCACATTTTTGCTTAATTTTGAATACCATAAAATCAGCATAGAGGCTAGATTAATCTGCGAATTAGTTATCCATTTACAGACATATATTGGAAATCAGTTTCCAAAATCGTGAGACTACAAAATAAAAATGTACACGTAAAGCTGTAGCGGTTCCCAAAACGGTTAGAACCCCTCTTAATTCATTTACAGGCTCCATTATAGACGAGTATTAAATATATAATCGGCCGAAAGGAACAAATATCTAGACTAAACATACAAGGGCAACCTCAAAAGTTAGCTTTCGGGTTAACCGATTAAAACATGCTTCACAGTACGCTTGAATATTTTGTATATGGCATAAAACATCATTGCGGAGTACAACGCAAAAGAGGAAGACAATTGGGCAAAAACACGACACCTAAAACTCCTCTTCTGGGTGTAAAAAGTAGCATCTTTTGAGAGTAGTTAATTGCATCCGCACGCTGCTATGTCAAAAGTCTAACAATTTCAGCAGCATCCCGTATATTCAATCCAGCTTTTTGTATGCTTCAAATGCCTTTTTAAGCTCATTGAAAGTGTCTGCAAGAACGAAATGGCAAGAAGCTGGATACAAAAACTCAACATCAACATAGAACCAGATAAGGAGTTTTCCATAATAATCAACATCTGATTTCAACGCATTACTTTCTACGAGTTCCTGCCAACTAACATATCGCTAAAATAATGCAATAGCTGGCAAAGCATTGTGCGAAATCCTCGAATGTCTATAAGAAAAGGGCGAAGAGTAATTTATGCACAAAAATATCTACTCATTTTCTCATTCCACGTGTATCCAAGCGATGAAAAGGAAGTACAAACACAGGATAATTAACTGAGAAAAACTTAAGGCATCGAGATTTAGCCATATGAATCTACCACTTCTTGCAATTCCTCGGCTTTCAGCAATAAAAAAGCAAAGTTTATCACCGAAACTGACCTTCAAGACTCATTGATTATGCAAACCAGTAATAACTAGACTAGTCTCATTGCAAGCTCACAATTCAGTAGTAAGATAAATCTGAGATGATGCTACACATTAGGAACATCACGTTACGAGCTAGTATGAGTGCTCTAAGCGTATCAGAGCGAAACGCAATAGCATAAAACTCAAAGAAAAATACCATCAGGGAGCACAAAAGATAACATTGTGAAAGACCCAAGCGCATGTCCAAAAAATGTAAATACTGGTATGAATTGCCCAGCGTAAAAAGCACTTCAGAGGGGCTTCTTCCAGATGAAGGATTTGGCAAGAAACGTTCATAAGCCCAAATAAGCGAGGCAGGCAGCCCACATAAAATTTCACTCTACCTCTGGTCGCAATAGTCCCATCCTTAAAAGTGGTTTCACGGAGATGCATGCGATTCCTCAGGAGAGCATTTGCCCTATAAGGTTCCTTTAAACATCTGAGATAGCATTTTCCAAAAAGCAATTAAAGCCCATTTTTTGGGGATGCACAGTAAAAGAGAGAATAACGAGCCTTCATTAAGCCACTAATATCTAATTGCAAGCGAAGAATAAAAACTTCACGCATCAGTAATCGTGACTTCTGCAACGTTTCATTATAGCAACGCCCTCAGAGTAACCCAAGCGAAAAAATAAGGATCAAACGCATTACCGCAGCAGAAATATCACAATCAAAATTGCAGCCGCATTAACTTGGCAATGCAAGTGAATATCAAGGGAGGAAACACTGAGGCAAGAAATCAGTGAAACAAAGGCGCAAGCAGGGGGCTATATACAGCGCCGCTTCTACCACGGTAATCCCTGCGAACGCATAATTGCTTTTGTAGCACACACAAAAAGGATATGAACTCTAACGCTAGAGCACGTACAACTTCGCCACTTCAGAGTTATGTGTGCCATCAAACGGATAGCGAATAAACATAAGCCTTACTTGAAGTTATGTAACAACTGCCAAGGCCATAAGGGTCCAGCAATAAAAAAAACAAACAAGGGCTATCAACAAATGACTAGCCATGAATAAGTGATGTTTAAGCTTATGCAAAGTTAGGACAGGAAGGGCCGATAGTACAGACCGACAGGATAAATATCATATTCGAGACTTGGGATGCAGTAAATGTCTTAATCCTCAATCTGCCTACCTCCTTAAGATGTCGGCCATTTCCGCGGCATATCGCGAATAAGTAATTCCGCAGTTACTCCACATTTTATCGTCACGATGGGGTGATATCGATTGCAATTACATATGATACGACTCAACTAGAACTGTATAGCCCCCCAGATGCGAAAATGAGATATTTATTATTCTGTACCCGATGCAAAAGTGTGACGCATCCTATGCTGTGCATGATGCTTCTGGGAATGTGTGGAACCACTACGTAGTGGATGACACCAGAGCTATGCCGCGCCGCTAACGAGATAAAAGCTAGGGGTCAGCGCGAAGAAGCATGGTGGCCCTCCCGAGTGCCCGAGATAGGTATTCCACCTAGCAGACAGAAACTGACACTCAGAATGGTAGTACTGCAGCTCAACATTGCTGAAGTGCGCGGCCAAGAGTCTACTAGCTAGGGGCTGAGGTTCTCATTCAATAAAAAAGATTTCATCCACTATGCCAACATGTACCATATTTCGAAACTCATGGGAAATACCACTGTAATACTTCGGCCTGCTCGATGAGCAGCTCTCAAGTAAATTTCCGTAGGTTGCTTGTCCTCCAAATTGTGTAGCATACCGCCTACTGTATGCTTCCTACAATTTCCCGAGAATATCGAGTTATCAACGACGAAGCACATCAATCACTGTGGTCGCAAATCAGGTTTACAGAGAACCCTACTTAACGATTTTGTCACTAAAAATTATTCTAGGCCTTTCGTGGGAAGCTTAAGGCGGCCCACAGGTAGTCAAAAAGTTATGTTGACCTACACCTGGTATCCCTTTGCCTTGCAGGTCATACTAGAGTACTAAGCAGAATTCCTCATAAGGTGGACGAGAGCACTGGCAATATTTTTAGGATTATCGAGTGATGTATATTTTAGAGCGGGGGCATCTAGGTCACAACAGATTGAAGCGTGCATCTGGCACAGGTATAGAATTTATACGCGTGATTCCGTTGATTTATATGCATATTTCAGTGTCTTTGACGGTTATATTTGAGGGTAGTCGATGACTTAGAATAAACCGATTCAGTCTGAAAATTCTACGGCACATGAGGGTGTTATCAGTCACACTAACTTACCCGGCGAGGCATGCATATACGAGTGGCACTAACATGCCCTCTAGTGTCCTCTCATGCCTTGGCTAGTTTTGCTCATGAAGGACTAGCTAATACAGTTGCATTATGATAAGCCAACCGGGAAACCCCCAGCGTTTTGCACTTACCGGCACCTGCCTCTGCCAGTAACAAAAATAGGCCGAGATGCAGCGTCATAGCGATTAACAATTGATGCGTTCATCCCTCAACAGTATCTAGGTTTAGGACATATTTTTTTGATATCATACCTCTAGGCAAATATTATGAAATATTTTCTCGCTTATACAACGTGTCATAATTTTATAAAGTTGCAGAAAGCTCCTGTAATTTTTTTCAATATTACTTTACTATACAGGTAACAAATAATATTAAATTTTTTTTAATAAACAACAAAATTTATGCGTTTTATATCGTTTATTTAGGAAGACTCCCAACACCTTTTACGCTAAGGACCCACTCCAGGTTCTTATGTTAATTCGTGTAATGGATACATTTTTTATCATTTGCAGTTAAGGGAAATAGCTTTAGGAATATACTATGGCTGAAAAGAGCACAACAAGATGGTGGTTCATTTTTGAGCAGCATATAAGAGACTTCGACTTGAAGATTATTCAAATTCTTTCACAGGGAGCGAGGGACCTCCTTATGGCCAACCATATCCACTAGTAAAGTCAGCGCGAAGTGTTTCTTTAGTTTTCAGGGCCTCGGCCTAGATTATTCAGATTCTACCAGTATGCTTTCGGCATATCTAGCAACAATTGTATTGCCAGCCTTGTCCGCAACGAAGCATTCCTGAGACGGAACACAGTACACATTTATCAAACAGGTGTTTACGCATAGACCTACCTTCTAAACCAGCTGTGGCTATAGTTGCAATGGACTTAAATAACAAAAAGAAATACTGGGCGTTTGTCTGAGATTTATTTATCTACTTATATGTTGAGACAATTTTTGCAGCAGCTACTACATTGCAATGTTTAGTATCCTCACCGAAAGGAGCCAGGTACCCGGCGCTGATCCTTTCGGCAATGTCATCACCCTTTCCCATTTCTGAGACTTCCGTGGATCTCTCTGGTCACTCTGAAGTAAAAAATTTGATTTGAGCACCAAATAGCGGCACGCATGGTGGACCAATGAAGCTCTTTTAATTCGTAGTGGTAAAATGAAAGCACACTGCAAACATCCTCAAGTAGCGTGTAGTGATGCATTTCGTGGGATTACGCAAGCGCCGGTGGGAAACGAAAATACTACATCAAAAGCTCTGCCGATGTCACTTATTTCCATGTGTGTAGCGGATTTGTTGGCTAGACACATAATTGAACATAACGCAGCCTAGCCTGTTCACTTTTTCTAACACAAATTGTACAATCATTTATGCTTGTTGAATAAAGGGTATTACCTGGGACGATTCTGACGAATGATCCGGTTCACGCAAATATCCTGTGTGCTCCGTTCCATTAGGATCAATAAGGCTATTCACACGAACAGTAAGAATACATAGTACCTTTAGGAGATGTATACAACCGTTTTGCGCTTCATCAGAAAGTGCATTCAATAGTCAATAAGCTGAAAAAAATACCAGAATTAAAAAAAAATCACATGCGATATAAAATTTCAGATATTCGTTTCGTTTTCAGGAAGTGAATAATTTTGGCAAGACATTTTCTTCTTACTTGAACCGGCCATGATGAACTCCGGCCGCATTATCACTCAAATCCACCGTTACATGAACCTGTAAGATGGAGCGCAGAACCCAACTATGCTTAGTAAAATATATCCAATATGAAATATTACATGAGTTACCAATACGAAATGCATGTGTATTTGTGTTACGGCAGAAACATGTTTTCATACTAATACTAATTGGTTCAGTATGGACCATCGATTCATGTAACCCGTGTTCACGTAGACTGCTTGATGGTGGATAATTGAAGTTTTTACCGCACGCAATAGACAGCTATGGGTGAAAACAAAAACAAGCTTGACTTTCATGAAATTGAAGTTAACGTCATTCTCAATATTTCAATGCATTTTCCCAGCTTTCCAAAGCCATTTCTCTCGTCTTCTCACTGCCAAAATATACCAACATTCCCTTACCCTTGTGCTTCCATCCGGTTTCGCTGGATTCATGCTTTCGGCAGAGATACTCATCCTATGGATGGTGGGAGGTTGCCAATCTGCATATGATGTGCCTCTTATCGCCACTGTGTGATTTTGTTCGTAAAATCGTTTTACAGTAGCATTCAATGCTGTGTCCGTAATATTCAATGATCTTAAAGTGAATTGCCCTCCGGGTACGAACTTGGAGAGAACCGTGTGGAACGCCAGCTGTAAAAAAACCCGGGCATCGAATATTTCAGCTTGGCATCACAAAGGTGCGCAACACAATCAGCAGCATTCACCTGAACCAGCAAGGCATGTGAACGACATATTGCCATAAGTCACCAGCTAAGGTGGCGGCAACTAAATTTGTTGTGAACAGTTCCTATTGATACACCGCAGAAGCTTCTGTAGCAAAGATCCAATTAAAAAAAAGCTATATTTTATGCTGTTCCCCAACATTACTGCATCATTGGATAGCTTCTAACCTGATAGCATACCCACTTTGCCTTTTTTTCGAGTTCGGTCATCGCGTGGTTGAAGCACAGGCTGGTTGGTACCTGAACCGAAAGCGTAGCAAATGTTTAGATATGACACTTGCATGAGCAATACTGAAAAAACCTTAAGCGCATAAAAGCTTCTAGCCCATAGCTTGGTAGGGGGGATATCAAGTTGCTGGCAGCAGAGATTTGATGCGCATAGTAGACGTCCTAAGCCCATTTAAAGAGTTTTAACTATTATGTTGTTTTAGCTTTAACCCATACTCTGCTACGCACGCGTCGAATATATCTCAGGTAGAAAGCAAGCTGAAGTATGTGCGAGATGAGCAATAAACACGAAATATTCCTCCCATCAATACTGGGAAATTTATGGCACGAGCAATAAAGCGTACATAAGAAGGTCGTAGTGATGCGAGAGTAACGATCTAGGAATACTCCTAAACAGTTTTGGCATATTAGCATTATAATTATTTTCAATTTCATACCTTTCTGTATCCCTGCCATCGTTCATTATGAAAATTTTTGGCACTAGATAACCCCACTTCTGGCAACGCGTTGTGCTGCAACTCCTCGTTTTCAAAACTATAGGAAATTCCCCCTTCTCTTGCGAAATAACACCTTGTTCGCTGTGTTCTTAAATCCTTGTTTTCCTGAATTCCAAATTGAAAATATTTAGGCCGAGTATATCTACTGAGCATACTTTCATAAAATACAGTAATGCTGAATCATCTATATGATAGCCCTATTAGACTGCCAGAAACTTCTAATGACATTCTCGGCTATTTTTGTACTACAATTAAGGTATGCCTGTAAGACTTTTAATGTACCTTTACTAATAAGGAGGTTCTTATGATACTTCCTCCATCATTTTGAGGTATAGCTCTAATGTGGATAGAATTAAGCAATATGCTTGGCCCTAGAACATCTTCTTCTTCGTTATTGAGCCAAAGCCGAAAGCCGAAATCTGCCAATCCTACATACCTTTCCAGACCTGCAAAATAAATAACGCTTTTCGTAAAACCGTTGTTTTTAAAGCCTTGGTAAGTGCAGTAATCACGCTAGATTTGCTACGTTTATTTTCCATTGCGTTGTTTAATACGCTTTTGCTAGTGAAGGTGAACTTGCCGCTTCTTCTGAATATTGACTTTATAGAAGCATTGCATAAATTGCAATTTTTCCACATTGCTTGCATTTTTAATCAAGGCACAAACTAATTGAAAATCAAATCTGATTCCGGATACCTTGCCCGTCCGTGATACGAATTTGATCGGTGGTCCAGACACCTCTTCGATATGTGGCAGGTAATTTGAAGGATGTATGCATTATGTGACCGCAGCCAGAAGAATCGTTAGAATAGACGTATTTATCGAAAAAAGTGCCAATATCTGAACTAAGCCTGCAGTGCCAAGAATAGAAGAAATAGAAGAAAATATGATTCTCTGTTCAGTTACTGAAGAGTTTAACCATATACTCGAATGAACGACCAGAGTATTAATGGAGGCTCATGCATAATATATTATGTTAATCAAGGAAACCCATGAAGAATTTAGCATCAAGATTTGGAAGCATCGTTGCATTCTCCGTTAAAGGTGCTTATGTTGAAGCATATACTATGAATAAAAAACTGACATGAGTTAGTCTGCCTACCTGAAATAGGCGTGTTTAGCGCAAGAGAATTTACTGGATCTATACAAATGGATGCGCAAGACGACTGTTTTTTCTTTTTCTGGCATCCCCATTACCTGAAAAGAGCAAGTGGCAATTTTGCTCAGCACTATTTTTAACCCTAATATGCACAAGTTTCCAGTCTTTTCCTAATACGCTTAAATGAAACAATAAAAGTGCTCGCAAGTATAATTGGTGCTGCAATCTTCAACTGCCTGCAGTATTTTGTAAGCACATTACTACGATTAAGAATTAGAACTAGAGATATTATATATCTAGAAGGCATTTGTTTGATGCGGCATAAAAGGGAATTTAACAGTTGCTAAAACTGCTAGTATAAAAGTAGGTTTGCGCATATGCTATGGTATTAGGCATACTGAAATAATTTCAATGCCTCTATTGCTCCGAAAATTACTTAGTGCAAAAAAAAAGTATATTAAGCTTCGAGGATCATTATTAAGTTGTTAACTTTGGTGGCTGTGCACCTACCTTAATAAAAATTTTACGTATTCTTCCGGGGTATATAAAATCAGGATCATCTAAGTTCAGCACCTGAACGGAGCACATATTCATCATAGAGGATGTATTACTCCCATAGTTAGACCTAGTCGCCCTAAATAAGCTTTACTCAAAAAATGTGACTAAAGCTATTTGATGTCGAGATCATGCAGGTAACTATCCACTTCCAGTGTTTATCCCTCGAATTTTGTTTCGAAGCGCGCAACGCTATAGCTACAGCAGTTTATAGGGTTCTTGTACCTCGAAGTTCTTCGAGCCGACGAGTTGGTAGTGATTTCCTTCCATAACGTTTTCCTTGATCCATTTGTGCTTGAGTGGAGCTCTGCGAAAGGGGAAATCAATTTTCAAGTTATGTAAGCGTCCTACAATTCTATCAATTGGTTCCACAACTAACTGAAATTGAATGACGAAAATTTTAACTGTTTCCTTCGTGTCCAGTTGTTTACCCATTAGGGTCGATCGCAGGCAACACCTGCGTACAGCTACCATTTTATCTTTAAGCATGATTCAACACGCACTAATTAGCGTGTAAGCCTCGAGTTGAAACTAAATGGTTAAATATTATATTGCACGAACTTAGCCCAAAATCATTTACTCCCTGCTCTATTTCATTAAATTACAGCTTAAGAACCAAGCTAATAGTGCCGTCAAATAAACGTCCGCTCCTCGATAAGGAACATGAAAGCAAAGATCCTTTCTAATGGAAACATGCAGGCAAATTATTACACTCTTGGCGTATTATTTGAGCTTGTTACATACCTAGAAAGTAGCTTTTTAGGATTTAGTACGTAGTAACTGACACTTTCAGCGAAATCTTCCCCTGGACCCTTTCCATGCCCGTAAGCAGAGACAAATTGAGTTTGCTGATGCGTGCTCCAGCCTTCTGGGTCTGCGGGGTCTTCGAACCAGCCACCTATGTCTCTCCAAGGCTAAAAAACGATTCCACAGTTAGAAATGATGCAAATTCATTGCCGCTACTCCCAATGCAAATCGCGTAAAAATTTACGAAATCCAGTGCTCGAATAATTTAGCGGGAAATAAATTTGTGTGTCGCGCTTAGTCTGCTGCTACAAAGTGCTAAAGTGTTAGAGGTACACCACTGGAATGCCGACATTCTATGCTGGAGCAGGAAAGCCTTAGAATTCGAAGGTGGTGTTAAGATCAAGCAGCTATTACGCTCCTCTCTGCTTTAAATGAACGATTGTGGCAGCTATCGTTGAGGATACAAATTTTGGAGAGAATCCCCTTTATGCATGGTGGCGGAAAAATAATTGTGAGCAACGGGGCATGCTATTATTGAAGGCAAAAAGATAGATTAAGATTTTTCATGCTGATGGGAGGGCCCAAACAATATACTGCAGCCTTCAAGTACCTTTGGCAAGAAAATACAGGGTGGGGCTTACCAAAAAAACATAATTTGAAGCGCTATAGCATGCAGGATTAATGATGATGGCAACACTTACTCTTGTATAATTCCTGGCATCACGGTAAAACTTTTATGACTTAATAAAAAATGAAAACTTTAAGTATCAATACACGGTAAATCAATGTTCAAGAGGACATCAATACCTGATGAAGCGCTTTTGGTACCATCCTGTAATGTATGAAGTGTGCCAATTCGTGCAGTATGAGCTTGGAGACTTGTGAGTTATTCTGAAAAGCTTTTTCCATAAACTCAATAAAGGACTCTTCATGTGAGGCAGGATACGCAACAGCTGCAGCGCTGGGATATTGAGGATGAGTTGTGCCATCTTTTCTTCTCAGGAGGTACCTCAGCCCAGTAATCTATATTTTCAAGGGTACATATTATTTATGAAACTATCATCACCAGGAGCATTTTCCAATGGTAGAGGACACTATGTTAACAACTTCGCATATATTATATCCAATATATCCTCGTATAGCTTAGATGAAAGAAGCAGCATTTTTTTGATTGAACCCTGCAACTTATCATGCAGACAAGCAAAGTCACTTCTTTAGACATACGTGACTAAAGCCAGTAGGGTATTCATTCCAACTCGCAAGAATCTCAATAAGCTCTTCCTTATGCAAGAGCCAATCCTGGTAGTGGCTACTAGGGTATCCGCTGAGCTTGCGTACTAGGTCACCATTGGTCTTCGGGTCGAAAATCTAAGAAAAAAGCAAACGCGCGGAACAAGCATATTATGATACATGGATTACTTTGCAATTACCGCTAGCACGGATGATATTCCCACTGGCCTCCTCACATGAAATAGCCTACATCACTCACCCAATTCGATCAAGGGGAGTTCTAGCAATAGGTCATTTAACACGAGGAGTGTAGTAGTAGTAACCATTACACAATTTACAAAAAATTTAATACAGCGCCAACTACACAGCTTATTCGGTTCATTCGCAATTTTCTGCATACCCGAACACCGTGCCTTTTTTCAAACAATTTTTCCATATTTTCACGAGAGTTTCGGCACATCGCAGCTATGACGGCCTTCATCAGCCTTCTGGAATAATAAAAAGAATTTTTCTTTGCAGGGAGCCTCTTTTTTTTTGAATATTTAAAGGCCCCGGAGAATATTTTTACTCGCTGCTTTAGTTGCTGGCCGCCATCCAGTCCATCCACTACGGTTACCTGAACGTCTTTATCTAAGTTTTCATTGTCCGTTAAAGACCATATCTGCGTGGGCCTCGTTTTTGCGTTGTCTTTGTACAGCGTATTGTCAAACGCACTTTTGAGCTTGTCGAAAATAGAGAGAAGCCGATCTGCGTATCCAGATCCCCAGTCACCTTCAAGATAGATACCAAACTTATATGCAAGCTTTGCTGCTGATGCTCCTGGATCACCACCTGACTCTACCTCGAGAGTATCTGTTATTAGATAAAAAATAATCTTAAGTTGGATGGTTCACTTACTGGCATTAGCGCATGAGAATTAAGGGGGCATAAAACGTTAAATAACAAGTAAGTCTCCGTTTTCCTCGTTATATTTCTTAACTAATTTTATCGAACTTCGGATGAATCAGTCGGCATAGCTATACCTTCCGTAAAAAAAGGTTACTTACCATCTGCTTTCAAATCCAATGGTTCAGGGATTTTGTTGAGCATTTCATCGCCAAACTGCATTGTCTTTCTAAGCTTCCAGATGTAGACATACTTTGATATACTTTCTTTTGCGGATTGTACCTCTAGAATATCGTCATTAGAGTTATTAAGGAAGGGACATCTGCGATATCTACACGGTACATTGATGGGCTGCGATCCGGGAAAATAGTAGCCGCTCCCTAAAAAAATAGGCACTTATGGTTAAAGATACTACGCTGATTGGCAGCGATTGCAACCAGTGCTGAAGCTATTAAGAACTATTGTTACGCTGATATTCAAGCTAGGCGCCATAAAAATTATGGTGGCACCTAGGGTAGTATCACGTTTACCACTTTAGCACAAGCCAAAAATTCGAGGAAAATGTTTTACGCCTGCTATGGCGCTTGATAATTCATATATTCGAGAGAGGCGCTCTGTAGAAGTTTAGTGGGCACTGACCTTGTATTTTAATATAATATTTTCCCGCTTTTGTGTTAAAGTTGAACTCTGGCGATGCTGCGTTCACTTCCACCTTGTCGAGCTTTTCGAAGTAGTTGCCATATAATGCTCCAAGAAAAACTGTCAAATTCTTACCAGGCACTAATCCTTTAACCCTTCCGCTGACTGTAAACAATGTAAATTCGAGAGCGCGGCACACCATGAGAATGCATTCCTACACGCGCTTCACTCGTTCATAAAAAAAAAGGCAAGTAAATTTATTAGTGTTATTTCAGTTGAATTAAAAGACTCATAATGTTTGTGTTATAGCACGAAATAGGAAAACTTTACTACGCTCCACAGCAGTGCGTACGAAAATATTTACGGATGAGCGCAAAGCAGAACATCAATGGGATCAGGCTCAGAAAGTGTAATTTTCTACTTCAACTAGCTAGCCCAACCTTTAAGCTACTGACAGTAAAGATGCGTCGTTCTATATATGGTGATTAGGGTAAAAAGTAAAAAACAAGCTTGGGCTTAGCTGTGCGTCAAATTTTTTCATAATCATGCTATACCGATCTCCGGTAATTGCGATAGGGGACCTAAGAGAGGTCGTGCCAATATTTAAAATATAGTTGGTCGAGATTTTCTCACCCTGTACTATAAGTCATATGATGAGAAGGTAGGCAACACGATTTATGTAAATTCAGTACTTACCATCGTATGATGTGCCTGCTGTATCATCGATACTGTCGCTATCCACGCTTGGGGGCGTGAGTTCAAGGCTCAAACTATTAAGAAAACTAACCCTGTTTTCCGGAAGACTCGCAGGCACATTCTCACCATTACTTGATTTATTAGCAGCAGCTATAAGACCACCTATGTGCACAAGATTTGTAGGAAAAAAATTGTGCCTAACACGCGTCACTCAGCCACGCAACGCTTCAATGCTATTAAAATAGCTTAAAATAAGATACAAGCACCACAAAAGAAATAATTTTAGTTCCTGATGTGCACAAGATTCCTAATTTTTTTTTAAGCGCTTTCAGTGTGGTAAGCCTCACTCCTTATAAGTGTATGTGCTATTATTAGCGCTTTGTGTATACTAACGTATTCTAAGGTCTTTTACGGAAATCTACTCTCTTCCAGCTAGAGTTATTTCTTCAAGTACATTAAACAATTCTTACAAGACTTTTCTGCTTGAATTTACGAGGCGCTTAAGAATGCTAACAGTAACGCTAACTCTAGCGCCACAAATAATATTTGAAACTAGTTCCCAATGCAAGTATGCCGGACCAGGGTATTTACAAAGTTCTATACATATTAATTCCACTTTTAATCGCCATTTCTTTACCCTCAACCAGATTTGTGCTGCTACTGTGTTAAGCTCCCACTTTTTCTCTTGTACTACACTTTCTTCATTTTCAATCACTTTTTTTTACATTTGAAGCAAAATGAGTAAAAGAGCTCATTTTTTTTCATACTACTTTAGTCAATTTTTTGCGAGAGCTGTGCGTGCCCACTGTACGAAGTCAACCAATGCGTTACTTACCAGAGCTGAGATTGGCGCCCAAAGCATAGCATGGGTAGCTAAAAACGCTTAAAAGCAAAGCACAAACAAATATACCCGACGAGCTTCGCAAAAATGAAGCCATTGCTGTGAACGCCATATTACAGGGGAACGAAGAGCTTATTTCCTATCTTTTGTCCCTGTTACTGAGTATTCGATGATTCATTTAAACTTTAACTGGATGGTTCAATACTAAGTGGATTGAAACTACAAAAGTTTATCGTAAATATGAGAGGTGCAAATCGCCAGAGCGCGAGATAAACGGGCTCCTATAGGTGATTTCTATGATATACAAAGAAAACCATCGAACAAACGTAGTAAATCAAATAAACAACGCTTAACAGCTACGCTACAACTTTAGGTTAAAATATAAATTTGTGCAGCATGCCAGGAAATTTTTTGTTCCCTTGGACGCGAATAATCTATAGAATAAAAATATTTTTTAAACAGGCTTAACGCAGGTTTACGAAGATTTTATTAAAGTTGCCAAGTTTTTGCGTTCCACATAAACTGTGTTAATAGTAAGGGCCTTGCACAACTAAGTCACTCGGTAGTGGCCACTTTTGCTGTACAGTAGGTTTTTGCCTACTATTTCCACTTGATTTGAGAAGGAACAGTACTACATGGGAGTAGTTACCACGTTGAAAATGGTACCTACTCCGTGCGCTGTGTCACAGGTTCAAAGGGTGAAACGCAATGTGACTGGGATCTTCGACAGGGAAACTCGCGTGCCCGCTGCGCACTAACTACTTGCTGATGGCTTCAAAGGCGCTGGTTATGATGGCACCACTTATTAGTGATGAGTAAGTAACCCTTGAGCAGCTAGCCTAGGGAATATGAAGGTTAATAGAAACTACCCAGGACGAAACTAACCTAGTAACTGTACATTGGCGCCAATATATACTCATGGTAATTCCAGCAATGATCATAGGCTTGAGGTATCCCCCCCAGAGACCAAAATACACAGCTACTAGTAGCGCCTGCTGGAAAGTACCAAAGAAATGTGTGGAGCAGCTTCGTTCTGTAAATGTGAAAAAACTTTGCGGTGTGGGTGCACAGGTGGCAAGCATAACATAGGACGCGTGCAATAGCATGTGCGCAATTTCAGCTACTTTGCTTTTATACGTAGCTCTTACTGGGAAATTTACCATCCTGGTCATGCAATGCTTGACATAACACCTGACTGCTTAGGTACGATAACTGCAGTGAATATGTCAAAATGCTGTTGAAGACTGTGGTGATTCGCGGGCTGTAAAGCGCCTCGCGGTAGCGAATCTACCTGGGTGTGATAGCTTAGTAATAGAAAATAGTTGTAGGGCTTCCTCGGTAAGGTTATTGCAATATCTCTTAGTTACACGCGGTAGCACAGCTGTTTCCATGGTTCAGTCAAGCTTAGGAGACCAAAGGGGAGTGCTATTGTGGCTGCTGTGCTGTGGCATCGCTTTGCCCTGATGAAAAAAATACTACCTAGTTTCATGACACCTCAGTGATTAAATGTTGAACCCGTTGATTAACACAGATGCATATAGTAAAATCTGCGTTTTTCTGAGTCGCGTAGTTTTTACACTTGCATTATATCAGCCGAGCCGAGCTTCAGTAAAGCTGGCTTTCGGAGGGGTATAAAGAAAGGGTTACTACAACTTTCAATTTAAGAAACGCAGGTAGCCATATCTGGTGTCACCCTCAATATCAGCGTTATAATTGATCTGTTGGAACATTACGTGGCCGTTGACTTTGAAGATGGATATTATAACTTTGATTGCCTTTTAAAGTTGTCATTATTTTGTGTGAGAAAACTCATCTTGTCTTACGCAGGTCGGCATAATGCTTATATTACCAGTAGAAAAGTACTTCGAAAACTCACCTGAGATATTCTCACCTTGATATGATTTTTTATGCAGCCATCGTTTGCAGCTAGTTTTACTTACCAAAAAAAGACCTCTCCATTTGCAGCATCAATTTATTAATTTATATTTAATTAACTAAGATGAAAAGAAGTTACTACATCTTAAGTACTTCCAATGCACGGCGAACAAAATTTTTTATGCGAGAGGGCAAGCGCCACTTTTTAGCGCTCAAATAACTGCTTATGCCTTAGCATTTGGGTGAAGTTAATGTCTAAAACACAAAAAAGCTCAGCCCAAGGGCAGACTATTTGGCATAAGTCAATACTGTATGCTCAAAAACTAGCACAGCACAACAATTTCATCCTTCGCTGATACTGATGGTACCGAAGAGAAGGCATTGTAGAAAAGCGCTTAACTGGATCGTATGAAACAATCTTATTCAGCTGTCTCGATCTCCATCAAAATATATACTGTTACCATGGCATGTTTGAATAGTACAATTTTATAAAAAAGCAAGATATGCCGAGATGAATAGCCATTTTCTCCTTCTTTAAAGCAAAAAATGCTAAATAATACAATCGTTTGTGTCCTTTTTCGTTTTAGCAGTATGACACTAGAAAGTTTTTCAAGCTTATGGAGATTTTCGTTACTGAATTCCTAGTTATTCTGAACATATATATAATAATTGTGTCGATGTGAAATCTTGTGCGCCACAGAAAAAATTGAACCAGTGAGTATACCATTCTAAGCAACTTTGGGGCATCGATTGGATAACTATTAATATAAACTAGCACGCTGTTTCGCAGATTTTATGCTCAATGACTTGTTACCTTATTAATCAGTTCTCACACAAGGGCATAAGGTGGATGTCATATTCAGTCTTTGAGGTTAACCTGGCAGGGTGACAATAATAGCTAATTACCGTGACAAGCGAATCAAAGTTTAACCTCCTGAAGCCAGTGGAAAGAAAACTACTCGCCTTTTCATTGTCGCAAAGGTTTTACGCGACAATGTATTGAGTGTCCAACGAAATTTCTGGTAGGACAACGTAATTTCTGCAAAATCTGCCGTTAACATGATATTTTACCATTAGAATAACTTCAACTTTCACCTCTATCTCTTAGCACAATTAATCTCTGACTGCTGGGCAAAACTTAAGCTTATAATCTCTTATCTCCTGCGTGCTACATGGGAGAATTAGTATTGTGAAGCGAAACTTAAACTTGGATATAGTTTCAGCATTCAAAGTATAAACACTCCTGAAAATATGATTATATGGCTTTTATAACGTAGAGGTAATTATCTGATGCAACTCGAAAAAAGCCAGCCGGGGACTACAAGTAAAGGTAGTTGAACGTACAGAACACCCTTATTCGTTTTATTTTGCGTGAGAAAATCGGCACTATCAGCAAATCGGGCGCACAAGAGCCTGAAAAATAGTGCGCATTATATGAGACACCTCCGGCCTTGGAGGCTAGAGAAAAAAATATATCGATAGCAAATGCTTTAAGTCATGTAAGAATAAAATATCCTGTAGATGGAACTATTAATCAAACAAACTTCTATAATAAAGGGCAATCTACTTCTACATTTCAGACTGTTATTGAAATTACTCCTATGAATGAAGCTTATTTATCTTTTGCGGTGGTAGGAGCTACAGCTCGGAGTTCGCCGCTGTCATTCCTGAGAAGACAGATACGGAATAGTACTCTGTGTTGCCAAAAGCAATAGTGATAGCGTTCCAGGCCCAGATAGCCAACAAGCTCATCAATGTTGGCAAAGGTGCAGAGATATACGATTATCGGCACATATTTGAGGGGCTGCTTTGCTGCCACTCCTTTAAATTATTGTATATTTTATAGATCTCGTCATTGCCTATGAAAGGTAAGTTCATCACACCGAGGGATTGTGACGCCAGGCACACCTTTCTTGCGTTTGCAGGGTGCGAGCAAGTTCAGTAAACGGCGACTTTGTAACTGGGCAGCAGCTACACACGAGTGCTCCTTGCCTATGCGAGGCAGCAACACGCTGACCGCCAGAACAAGCTAACCGAATTGCTATACGACGCTCGTGTCATAAACTTCAATTCATTGCCTATTTTCAGTGAAAGGACTTAATGCTTTGAGACATTCAATTTTTTTGAAGTCCATTGTTTAGTTTTTGCTTTGATGTTCCGAATTTTTTCTGACCTGGACTTAACGTACTTATCCCAAGCTGCCCCGAGCCCACCACGAATGCAAAAATTCTGCGTTAGCGCTAGAACGACGCGGTTTTTGTTTACTTTTCAAGCAAATCTCGTCCCGTTTTCATTTGCATTGTGTAGCGCAGGCATATAAAGCCATGTAGATTACGAAGGTGGTCCACCGACATTGCGTGCACCAGGGCCAACTTTCCTTTAACCCCGTTTATTCATTGGCTCCACGAGGCCCCTCTGGATTCCTGCCCCTGCCATTGGTGGTTGTACAGAAATTGCTGGTGATCACGAGTATGACCCGTGGGAATCAGAGAGAAGTGGACCGCTTGAGGGCTGCCAAAAGAAAGGCAAAGGCCCCAACTCAGAGTGGTAGTTTTGTAAAGGATAAGAATAAGGACTTGAGCGTTGTGTGTTCGATATGCAGGCAGTCATTCATGTGCACAGTGGACAAGCCTACTCTTCAATCTCATGTGGAAAGCAAACATCCGAAAAAGGGGCTATCGGAATGCTTCGTTGGCATGTGAAGATGGTAGTTATTAGGTTTATAGGCATATATTAGGTGAAATTGGTAGTGAATGAAGAGAAGTTAAGGAGGGGTTAAGGGTAATGCGCGCGGTGATATGAAAGATGGCTGCAAAAAGGAACAGAGGCATAGATGCATAAAGGCCACGAGCTATTGAGAGAAATACGAATGAATTGGTATCATTATAATAAAAATGCGTTGGTGGTGTGCGAAAGTTTTTTGAGGTTGAGTTATTGATTGCTGACGCTGGATGTGACGGGACTAAATTATATTTATAAATGGCCAGTAAGATTCAAGGGTAACTGTGCCTATAGAATCAGTTTTTCAATATAGAAGGCATGCTATTTTCCCCTCAAAAAAACTGAAGTTCCTTGTTTTTTTGACGTAAAATTATGTCTTTAGCTTGCGCATGTCACATTCCTTTAAATCTCGCAGTGGCAGCTTTTTATCGTGTTCGATTGCGATGTGGCTTTCCCCCGTATACGTTACATGTGGTACCGTTTATCCTGGACTTGCGCTTGCTTTGGAAAGTCTGTGTCTCATGTTCTCTTATTGCATGGCATGAACCTAGGTGATATAACGTCTTTGCACTGTTTGAAAACAATTTAACTCAATATCGAGCCATTTTTTGTATGGATCTTCATGTGCTTTATTTCGTTGATAATTTCGTTCCATTAATAATGCTTTATTGCTTTTTATCCTCCTGCACTTTCTAACGCTTCAATGTGGTACTACGCGGTGGTCTTCTGATAAGATAATAGTGATGGGGGAGGGTAACATGATTAAGATTTCGTGCTTTTTATGTTACTGGTACGTGCTTCCTTTGAATTATATATGGCTTTTATATGCACTAGCTCATATGAAATTATTCACGCAGTGGATTTTGCGGTAGATTTTGGGTGTTTGCCCCGAAAAATTGCCATTCATCTTCGTCTCCGCTAAACTTGCTTAATTGCCGCTGAATTTCCTAATTGTGACGAGGCTTTCCTCTTTCTTCAGTTCCCCTAATATTATGATGCGATTAATTTTCTTTAGCTAGTCATTTCTGGGTGAACTTCATAAGGTGTTTAACAGTACCAGGGGCGTTTTTTCTTAGTTCTGTTAGCACTTGGGGTGCTTTTTTCTGCGAAGAATTAGCATGTACATCGTGATCGTGTCTTTGCTGCGGATAAGCTAATTTCCTTGAATATGAACTTAAGCATTATTGACAACAGTTCGCATAAACCTTAAATTGTTTCTAGAAAAATACTTGTGATAGGGGTTGGGTTGATAGCTTGTATGGCGGCTTTTACTGTGTACGGTGATGCTTTTTTCTTTAAATCTGGCATAGAAAATTTTTGTTGGTAGAATACAGTATTGCTGAATATATTAGTGTAGAATTGCTGATTTTGTTATGTAAGCTGAGTATGTGCCTAAAAAATATTGCCTAATTAGAATATTGTTAGTCTGATGATATATTAGATTGGTTTTGCGGATCATGTGTCCTGTGTGTTCATTGCATGCAATTTCTTGTGAAGGCTGTGTGCTATATCCTATGAGCTTATATGTTACTTTTACCGTTTGCTGAGTCATTATTATATGCGTTAAGAAAATTGCGGATACTCCTTGTTCATAAGTAATAAGACTAGTAAATTGTAAAGTTTTGTCCAATCTATTTGGCTGCTTGCTGTAATTTAAGGAAGCTTCGTTTTGTAAATTCTTTACCGATATATATGTATGGACCAGACCATGTATGAACTGCTTTTTTTTTCAATCACTTATTTTCTTGTAATCGGTCACTGATATTTTATAATTTTCTAAAGGATGATTCAGAATAAGTTTTATACTTACCGGGTACAGCACATGGAGTGACGTGTATATATTATATGGTTGAAGAAAAAAAGAGTATTACAAAAATTAAAATGACTTTCTTGGCTCATGTATGATGTAGGCGCGTCTCTGATAGTAACTCTACTTTTAAATTTTTGTTTTCCCCGTTAAAGTAAGTATACTTTACAAGTACGTGATTGTTCGTGTTCAAGTATAGAGTATGTGGAACTTTGTGTACTGAATGTTCATGGATGTTGTTGCTTTCCGGTCACTCAGCTTGAGTGAAGTAGCAGTTCTTCTCGGTAACTAGATGATATTTAAGCTTCAAAAGAATTCGTTTAAGTGGTAGCACCTTTGCATGAAAGCTATCTCAAGAGTAACACCTTGTAAATTCGTGGTTTAGCAATGGAACCACAGTAGTAGGGAACGTTTTATGTATGGACCGCGGAAAGTTAGTCATATCCCCATAATTTATTCAGGAAAATGGTACATTGAGAGAAGGAATTTTAATGCAGGCTTTTGAGAATTTCTTTTATTACGCAGTAGGTGCGAGACAGCTATTTATCGTAATTATTTTCAAATAAGATATTATTTTTAGTTTAGGAGTTGAATAAAACACTTGTACATTGCCTAGTGCTACAAAATGAATTATGTATATTTATCTCATCTTTTTTGTCGTTCACATATGTATCAATTTTTGATTTTCTGTTCAGGTGATGGGTACCGCTTGTCTCTAGCATTTTCGGTCCTATTAATATAATTAATGTTTTCCCGAGCTAGTTCGCACAACATTGTTCCTGCATAACCTTGGGCCAATTATACGCAGTTTTTCACGCGTATTTCTGTTTAGAGCTCTATTTGAATCAAAGTTTCGAACGAGAGCTCTTGTGGCCGGGAAGATTAACCTTTTTTTTACTAGTGTTCACTTTTCTCTTATTCGTTTAATATATGGCTTAAATAAGTCTCGATATCGCCTTTTCATTGAGACCCTTGACATCTTTTTCGAAAACCTTTCGACCCGAATTTAGCTCACTTGCCTGCTTGCCACCTTTATAACTCTTGGTGCTGCTATCTGAAGTGTTGGAAACTGGGTGAGGCATCTAGCTCTTGCGGTGCAGTAAGACATGCCTCAGAATCTGGAATCCCCCACGGTAAAGGTGCGTAATCACGTCAAATTTATACAGCGCTTAGTATCAGCTGCGCCTGTACGCCCAAATTCAGTTCTACAGTGCAATTAGCGCGTTATGCTTGATACAGGATGCGTTAACTGGTCAGATTAGGCGTCTCTTCTGTACGAAAGGACGCTGTATATTGAAAAGGGGGTTGCGTGAAGCTCAATGACATAAGAAATTGAGCGTATATCGCTGGAACACCAGTGTACCGGCACGCGGACAATTTTTTCAAGTCCCTAAATGAATGCACTAACTTCCACAAGCTCAAATAGTTTCTTGCATCTCACCAATTTCCATTTTGAGATAGCTTTTTATCACCTGAATATCGTAAGGCTGTTTTTATGGCTTCATGATACCCTTTGTTTATCACGTTCCACCGCTGGTTTACCGGCACCAAGGCACCTCATCAAAGCCTTTCCACACTGGAGTTTAGTTATCATTGGTGGGTATACCGAAGTGGTGGAAAGTTTTAGACCGACTAGCTTTCTCCCTTGCTATGTAACTATAAATGCTAAAACTTGGCAAATAGAAATAATCTTCTAGGTAATATTAGTCTTGTTGCTAGGGATAATATAAGGACTCAAGGGAAAATATCATTATTGAAGCACTATTTTTGCTTCAGGTCGGACCGACGTAACCGATATCGTTTCTAGATCCTTGGAAGCACCAAAAGAAGTGAAATCTAATCTAATTTCACCATGTGCACTGCATCCCGAAGGTGATCGTGGTAGAGCCCACGGTGGCTAAAGATACAAAAAATAAAAATGTCTGAGCACAGAATGACCAAATTTATGCAATGTAGCGGCAATTATGTTTTTCCCGTTAATTATGCTACTCAAGGCAAACGACCCCTTTACTACCGACACAGCAACGGCCGCTAATCGACATATTGGTCTTTTGGCCAATTTTGGTATTTGCTGATCACAGGATTGATAAGGCATCTATTTTAAGGTTTCAAGTATCTTTACAGCCTGTGATATCTATAACATGAAAAGCATTTTCTACCGCCTCACAGGCACTTAATTGCAATTACGCCGCAGCGCAGCACTGCCCGCTTCACTGATCTTAACCCGGCGTAGTCTTGATGGGTGGCATGATGCTGCATGTATACAGCACCGTACCATACAGGAGTATCCGCATTACAATTATCGTTGAGACAACTGCAACCGTCCTTGAGCCAAGAGAGCCCCCGAGTTTAATAGACCCTACTATGGATTCTACAGAAAAATAAGATATATTATTTCCTATTTCCAGATGTATAGTTTCTGCTTCTAACTCGGTCAATACTTGTGCTAATACTTAACTGATCAAATACATACACGATGAGTTATGACGAATCGTAGAAATCGAGGATTTGAGTTTACGTCAGCTACAAGGAGTACTTTTGATTGGCATAGCTTTTAATAGAAAGCCTAGAAAGAAGTTTATCAGCATTATATCAACTAAGAAATAATCAGAATAGAACCATTTCCCTGTCCAACAAGTAATGCGAAGTTAACTGCAGCGACACTTGGGCTTCCCATAAAAGAGTGTCCTGCCGAATGCTTGTATTGGCCAGTACTGTGCATGCAGACACGCCTATCCCGATATCCCGCCGCCGCAGCAGCTAGCGCTTACACGATAAAGTACTTCCTATAAGGCAACTGTTGAATGTTAATGACGGGGGAGCACCATGACTCACCAGTACCTAACTGCCACTTTCCTCTTGGACTGAACTCCAGGTTTCTGTATTCTTCTAGGTTTCAAAAAATATTTTTTGGTTGCGCGCACTGTGACAAGCTTCTACACTGCAGTTTTTTCTTCCTATGCATGCTTGGGAATTAGCAGGAGCCAGACTCACGATAAACTCCACGCCTAGTGCTAGCAGGAGGCAGCTCTCCGTATTTGAACCACTACTATATCAGCTGTCCGCTGCACACGAGTTACTAATTAGCTAGCCCAGAATAAATTGATTGATAATGACATGGCATCACGTGTAATACAAAAAAAGATCATAAAGTTACTTGTACGTTTGGAATCGACACTCTGCAACAATAAGGTAGAAGATATCAGTTTCAAAATATCTTGGCAATTTGGTACCTTATGTGTAGGCCATAAAATGCTCAGGAAAACCCTCAAAAGTTTCCAAGAGTACACAAGGGTTTGCACGACATATAGTAGGATGCTTACTGAAATTTTTGGCTACCCGCTACCGTCAACCTCAGCTATCTACAAGACTATTAAACAATAATACCAAAGGCTTCTCATGAAGACATTGAGAAGTCCATCAGCATATATTCTGACGTATAAGGGATTCCGCAACGAAAAAACATGATCGAAAATATCGTATACATCAAATACTACAAAGGCACATGAGCTTCAGCACACCCAAGTCTAATATGAGCATGGGTACAACGCATAAGTTGCACACTTCAGTGCTTCCTATCCGTCCACTAGCATACGTATAAATCTAGATCATAAAATTAGAACCGCAGAAGTAGCACTTGAGCAGCAACTCTCAGCATACGTACAATAAGGTACCAGTATGTGCATTAAAACTGCATATTGTGCTACTAGGATGCACATTACAAAGATATCAATTTCCAAATTCCAATGGAACAACTAGGACGCAAGCACAATCCATAGGCACTGGATCAGCAAGCGCTAAACGCCCAGACATCCATTAAGTAGGAAGGCATTACGGTCAACGAAAAATTAACAAGGTTGCTCAAGCAAAGATTACGCAAACGTTTAAGGAAGATGAAGAAGCACGACAGAGTTAAACTGTGGAGACATACTTGAACTTTAGCAACAGTCGCATGGCGAGAGAAGAGAAGATTATATGCTGAGTCCAAAAGACAACACAAGAACGTGGCGTGAACTAATCCAAGTGAGCAAAACTCCAATTAAAAAGTAGGAGAGAAAATCATAACGTTAAAAAAATTGTGAAGCGGATAGAAAACTTACGTCGACTGGAAACCCAATCAACAAACCCACATAAGTTAACATACTAACACGGATGATTATATTCGACTACGCTTACTCAACGATAAAAAAGATGAGAAGCCACCAGCTTTAAAAAGTACGTCTTCACACAAGAGCAAGATAGGCGAGAAAAGCTGGTATCATACTACTCTTGGCACGTTTAAAATATAGGGCAGGAGAAACAATAATCAGGGCCACTCTTACGTTGAAAAAGCAAACGATACGGAATAAGAAATTCACTCAGCTACTATAAAAACATGCAAACGCTACAGCTAGCATGAGCAGCGCTACAACAGTAACACGCGAAACATTTCATGCATCAAGACACGTCAACCTAAGAAAATTCACAAAATAAAGTGTCCCTACGACATGCACTACTAACCACAGATACATTCTTAACAACATGCAAACGCACAGCAGAATACCGAAGCACAATAGCATCATCACTTACAAAAAACATAAAAGCAAGGCACGATCAAGTATATTGATATCAAAAACAACCACAATCTACTGCAGAATAGCATAGATCAATATAACCAGTCAAAAATACCACAAAAGCAGGCTAAAGGGAGTAAAGCATTTCAAACTTTAGCAAGGAGATCCATTTACAGCACAAGCTACAGCACCGAGCAGCCACTAGACAAATGAAGCACCCCAAGCATATGTAATAACAAACTTACTTATCCTTACATTCGCGTGCAGGCGGCATGCGTAAACAAACACGCTTGGTTGTGATACTTATAAGGAAAGTCATATATTCATATTCCAATATATAATACATGAGCAAGCGAAGAAAATGCGAAAAATTAGTTATTCATGTAAGTGCATGGAATGGACCGGAGAATATGATCACAAGCCGCTACTCATCCGAAAGCGAGGCAACTAGGCCTTAGTTCGGAAGAAAGAAAAAGCCTTGTCACACCCCTTAATAAAAAGCGCTGTTTTTAACTATTAAACAGCGAAAAGTACCATTCAAGAAAGTACGTGTAATTTTCATCTCAGTTAATGCTGATAATATACACATTAATACGCAACAAAAAAAAGCTTCTTTATGCACAGATTCGTTTGAAGTATGTCATGAACATGCAATCACGAACAACCAATTATATACATGATGCTGCTCAACGCATACAGTTGGTGCTCAATCATGCGGTCTACACAGACGGATACATGTGTAGTCCGAACACACTGCAAACTTGCAGCACACGCAGTAAGAGCTCGCTACGTACCACGATGATGAGTTTCATCGTATACACGCCTGATATTCTGCCACAAGCTTTTAAAGAAATCATCTGATTTCAAAGTGAGATCGAGAGCCTTTCTTAGATGCGCTTCGGTCAACAGGATGCCCCCTGTATAAATGGACAATATTTGCTTCACACCAAGGCGATACAGAATTCCACATATTACACCAACTTAAAGAAAAGACACGAAAAAAAAAAAATCACACCTCAAAAGGGACATGCATAACTTCAGTTTCGAGGCTTCCGAGGGTACTATAATCACACGCTCGTATGCACACATAACGATAAACCGTGTCAGCATAATCAATGTATATACATCACAACGTAGGATATTAAAGCTGCAGTACCTGTGCTAGCATCTTCGCTTGACGTAGTAGCGTTACAACACTCACGCAACGTTACAGGAATACTCTCAACTGTAGCTGATTTCCCTCCACGCTTTGCGGCCCCACCACTCGCTCGTGAAATATATTCCCCTTTCCCTTTAAGCAGAACAAGAGGATTGAGTAACTGCTTTTCATTAAGGGGGTGCTTCATTCCATCACTGAAATTAGAAGTAGGAGATAGTGTTCTACGGGTTGCACCATTAAGGTGTGAGCCCTCTCCCTCATGAAACAAAGTTAAGATCTGACAAAAGAAACAAGGAGGAATTATATTAGAATTATTCAGCAAGCAGACTTTAACTGCACATTATGGTACATAACATGGAAGCATATATACAGTTACCACAAGGATACTGCCGCTGAAGCATGGCAACTAAAGAGTATAATACTAGTTATACTAAGCATCTTTCTTAAAATTATAAGTAAAATTCAAATCTAAGTTCTCTTTATAGAGTATTATAATTTTTATCTGTTTCTTCATAAATCACAAAAAATCACTTGCAGTATTTTCGGAAAATATAAGTGAAATAGAAAGTTTTAAGACATAGAGGAGAGAATTTCTATGCAACTCACTGCTTGAAACTAGTATGCTCAAATGGGCAGGCATGTACTCACCGATAAGGTACCATCTCAAGTAAAATGGAAAAATTGAGTGTACTTACACCCAACATTTACACTAATATTTCAAGATAATCTTGGATATTTAATAGATGAACAAGCTGAAAAGTTAAAGCGACAAATTTATACAAATTTTGTCACATATTCAAACGGGATGCCAATATTTATGCACTCCAGTTAACCACGGAGACTCAAAAATTTGCACCGTAATCAAGAAGCCATGGCGAAAAATCACATAAAAACTTACGAAAAAAATCAACATAATCAAATTCCCTCCAATTTCAGCTAAAAAGGCTAGTTTTTAAAACCGTAGATTGCAATATCTTCAAGCACACAAAGGTACCATCAACAAAATAATTTTCACGCAAAAATTGAGTCATCCATTCCAGTAATCTTGAACTACAAATTGCCCAAAGTGCCTTGGGGTGAAGCGAAATGTAAAAACGCAAAAAAAACTCCAATATGCAAACTATTTAAAACAACAGTACTTTTTTCTGCATAGCTACCGGGGTAACCAAAAGATTGCCTCCTGCAAATCCCGCCTCTGGTCCCTGAACAGGATTCTGGGAAACGGATTCACCTAGCCTCATATTAGAATTCTCCCCATTTACTCCCTCGACGCCCACTACCACCTTCTCCTCCTGTGTAGAAAACCATCCCGACACCCCAGGTTTCATTGTAAACCAATTTTCGGAGCTCTTCTTACGATCATAGTTCGAACTGGCCTTCACAGCATCAGCCCCCATACCATTCAATAGCTCTATATCTCCCCCTCCTGCATCCAAATTTTCCCCTATAAAGTGCTCTGTATTAACCCCCCCTCCCCCTCCTATCAATACTTCAATTGAAGAACCACAATCTCGCTTATTATTTTTCTCGGAATCTATTTTCTGGATTTCGATATTACTATCACTAAGCAAGCTTCCTTTCTTATCAGTAACATGAAATCCTCCCTCTAAGGAAGAAAGAAGCACTTGAGGACATTCGGCTTTTTCTTCAGTTGCAATATTACCCGCTAATACAGATATATAATCCGACTGCATAGAAATTCTAGAAGAACCTACCGGCTCTGGGGCTTCCTCGTGATGCTCTGAAGGCAGTACGAAGTCGGGAGGCTGTACCGATTCACTAACATCGTCAGTTTCCAATAAAGAAATCAAAAAGTTGGAACTAGGAATGCCTTGCGCGGTTTCATTGCACCCATGACGACTAGCAGCTGCCGGAGGCTTTAGCTGTTCGGAGACGCCCAGAATGGGATCATCTACCAATATTTCTCCCTCATATGGTGCCTCAGGCTCATCGGTCCGGTATTTACTATTATCTAGTTGAACTAACGAATATGATGTTTCTTTAAACGAGAAAGAAGTAGAAGACATGGCAACAGTCGAACTTTCTCCACGCCGTAAGAGTCGCAGGAGGGTCTGAGCGATATTTTTTACGCAATATGAAAAAGCTGCGTGTATGCGTTGGGCTGTTCACTAGCATAACAAAAACAAAGAACATAAAAAACCAAGCAAAATAAGCCGATCGATAACACAATCTCACCTCCCCAGCAGTAGAACTAGTCTCCAAAGTTGTCGCAGCGTAACTATCCGACTTGACAAACTCTGATAAATAAAAAACCACATACTTATGAGTAGCGAATTAACTTAAGTTGTAGTTCTTTGCAATCAAAAAGGCGTGCGCCTAAGTGGAGAAATGAATTACGATATGATAGGAAAAGAAGTAGTAATTGCACTAGAAAATAAGGATAATAAACAAAAATTTTAAATGCTCCGGAACTTATTTCGAAATTTTTATCTAGCGTCAGACCCACGCCTTACAATCAGTCGCTCAAAAGACTTCAACAATGGAAAGTTTTGAAGCATGCCTTGCAACTTAAATTATAGGGCATGCTACAAGTTATAATGCATATAAAGCTCTAAGTTAGGAATGCTAGCTTACACAAATTTAGACGCAAAATTTTACAAGCAGAAGAGAAATACTGCCTTCCAGATACAAAAATGACAAACCATCCGGTAAAAACAAAAAAATCTGCAGCTTTTCAGTCAAAAAACTCCCATTTACCAGCCCTGAGTCTACCAGAGGTAATATCCTTAGTGAACTCTTTTTTCTCTACTGGATCCACATCCTGGCCGACAAAAGCTCCCTTTGAAACTCCTATCTTTTCCTTTTGCTTAACAGAGTTATCAACCTCACCGAAGCTACGCGAGCTAACTTGGTAATTACGCACGTTACTACCAGCTGCTCTAATATCATAAGAAGAATCCCTTTCACCCCTTCCAGATGTATCATGCCGCTTCAGCTCCTGACCTGCGCGCTCACGTTCATCTTGCTGATTAAATACTTTGCCAGGAGTACCTGAACCGCACATGCCATATCCTCCTTGCTCTTCCTTCTGCTTCAAACTGTGTATAATAGCCGAGAGGCATGAAGCCAACCGACTAGCTTCATTTGTATAGTACGTCCAAATGCAGTAGCAGCCATACCTCTGGAACAAATCATCAGTATCCCCCTCCTCGTCCGCTGGATTTTTCCTACCTTCTTCAGCACTGCTAACCTTCAAGTAGTTTTGCTCTTGCTGGAGATTGTGCATGGGTGTTATGTCATCAATGAAATTTTTTTTCCCAGACTTGTTAAGAATGTATATTCTGTAACTCGAGTGAGTCCTATTCGCACCAGCAGTAACCTCTGCAATATATAGAGGGCCCTCGATGCCCTTAGATACCCAACCAGGCCCCTCGAAATCTCTAGGGACATATAAATGAACGAATGCAGTATAAAATGGAACATCTTCAACGGAAGCATTGAGCGCTCGCAGCACTCTAATGGCTAATTGCGTGCGCTCCTTGTCCTGTACTTTCATTAATTTTTGCGCAGGGAGTAAGCTTATTTTTTTCGCTCCCTGGTTCGCCATCATCGGTGCTTCAAAACTGTATGTCATGAGCGCATTGACATTAAACAAACTTGGCATATAACTAGTATTGTTATGCTGAAGAACAAAAACAGGATTCTTTGTTGGATAAAAAGAGTTTACAAGCACAAAAAAAGTATAGGCACATACAAAAGTAGGACTAGCAGTTGATATTCACCGTCAAAAGCTATAAATCTGCAGGAACGTACGTCTTGCATTTGAAGAAAATATTGCAGAAACTGATCACATAGAACCATAGAGTGTTTAAAGATTAAGTCTAGAAAACTTAAAAATTTCATGCTCTTTCAAGGCATGCAAATCTTAACGAAGAGCTGTGCTCTCATAAATACCGATCAACAAGACTAAAATTCTTCCAGAAAAAATTTTAGATACTGCAATCTTTGAACATAAATTATTTAAAACGCCAGTACCGCCATAGGCACCACAAGCAGGTGCACTGGAAATTATAAAAACCACGTACGAATAAGCAGTCACAGAAGCAATCAGCTCTTACTTAACTAGTATATCTACGGGTACATCAAACCTATAAAATATCTCTTCCGTATAACATAAATGAAGGAAAAAAAATAAGCGCCTTTCCATGATGCAAAAAATTTATACGGAAAAAAAATTCAAAAAGGTTTTTAAACAAACATTTGCGACACACTTCAAGGGAATAGTACTTCAAGTTATCAACGCATTGATGCATGGCTTGCACAGAAGCAGTCAATTAAAAAATTATGAGACTATACAGAGTGCTTATCCAGTATAATAAAGACTGCAAGTTAAGGGGGAACGACTGAAAATTTAAAAAAATGAAGGCAATGAAATAACGCTTCACCCAAAATGCTATTATTCTCAGAAGAGCGACGACACCAATATTGTGAGAAGTTCCAATATAAGTCAGCGAGAACTGTAATATCACAATCTCCCTTACAATGTTCATCATTAAACTTGTATCATATCCGGAAACTTAAAAAATGGGAAAGAGCATATTCTAAAAAGAATGCAAAAACTTCCTGAAATAAATTCCCATATACATGAGAATCCTGCTGCTGTTTAGTATCTAGCACACGGATCTAGGCAAATGGAGTTTGGCGAAACACGGAACCCAAAAAAATCAAATAACACAAAAAGTAAGTTTTTCGAGTCCTATCTTTACTTCAATAATAGTAGCATCCAATTAAGTATTAGCATCAGTACACTACGATGACGTTAAAGTTTTCAAGAACCAAGAACTTAGTACCCTACCTCTTGTCATCTCATGAGCTCCCAAGTTGGCGTATAAGCTACTCCATTATTTCTTGAAACGAACCGTGTATCACTTCGTTTTATCTTCGCTTGGTCTTCGAAAAATTCTACCACCAGGTAGCTAAAACAATTCGGCTACGTAACAGACACAATTAGCACTGCTCGCACTTGAAATAAATTATATTGCAGGGACAAGTCTCCGCATATCTGGCACCATTATCACATTGATGCATCGGAAGACAATAAACACTTTCTATTTAGCCTGTAATGGCGTCACAGGAAGCAGCTACCTTTTATATTTTTTTTAAAATATCCAAACGAATAAAGTTTGAGTCCATAGAATTCAAGTTAGAGTTCATGAGGCTAAACTATACTTGTTTCGTCATGAGGGTCTCGGTTTAAATGCTATTTTACGAACTACTCCCCACATAGCCTGCGTGTGCACAAAAAATAAGGATCATTCAACGTATTATGAATAAAATGAGGAATTGTACCTCAAGCGACGGAGACAGGAAATAAAATACATAATGCACGCAGCTACGGGTATGCGAATTGAAATGATTTACAGTGAATACGAAGAGAAAATGTAAGAGGCAAAGGAGATAGAAGCAAAGTTGGCCAGCAGCATATGAAGAGAAAAAAGCTAAGCAATGAAAAGAAAAGCAGAGGAATGGCAAGGAAGGCGAGGGCAACCGTTCAGAGATACAAACCCGCGGTCACCAAGCCAAGAATGGATGCAAACGAAAAAAAAGAAAGTTAGAAGCGCAGAGGAGAGAGAAAGAAGGGCAGCGCCAAAAGTTTACTCACATGCGCGGACTTTACGCAGAATTAGAATCTTAGCTTAGCGAAAGAAAATTAAAGTCCGAATATCAAGAAGAAAAAATCGAGGCAATATTGCAGTTGCGCGATTTGGTAGCATCCTGAAAAAGTTGTGTTTTGAGCATAGCAGTATCCCGAGGTTCAAGATGCAGCATCTGGCGGTTGGCTGAAAAACTGTATAAGGTGAAGCTAGCCAGCCCTAGCCATACCGCACGACAAATTCGTAGGCGGGGGCATTTATGCAGCATTAGCCCCCTGGTGGTGACATGGCTGTGATAATAGAACTACACTAGGGGTGATGGATGTGGAGCTGTGCATCCTGCGTCATAACTAAAAATACCTTGCTACGCGCATTACTTGTGTACTGAGACCGCTGGAACTTGCTGTAGCCGCAAAACTTGAGTATTTCTGCTAGTGGTCGGCTTTTCTGAGATTAGTTGCGCTGGCGGCGGACACATATTAAAGTCTTCTCCACCTTAATTTGCAGCCAAAATTGGTAGATAATACGATGAGGATTTAATGCTGATGGCTCTCCCCGAAATCTAGCCCACGCCACCTTGCCCGGCTAGAATTTGTTTCGTGCTTGCTACAGTTGTTCAGCAGATACCGTGCCATGAGGACATGGCATAGCTACATCTGCCTACAGGTTTGCCGTTGTAAAGTGTAACGGTAACCAGTTAGCCCTTTCCACAAGTTTGGTGTTGTCACAAGCTATGAACTCCGCCACCAAACAGACTTTCCACTTTAAAATAATAACAACAAAACGAGGAGACATCCTAACGCACTGCGTGTTTTCATAAATACTTTACGCCGCAACATGATGATGCTGACCGTGTATGATGTCATTAGCACAAACAGGATGACGTGATCAAAAGAGTCAAACGCGTTGACTATACACGTTGCTCTAATCGTAATCCAGGCCATAATGATTCTTGGCACAAATCAGAAGAAAGAGGAGACTATGACAATGGTGCTATACAGTTATAGCAAAAGCGCGTCATCCTAATATTAGTCACATACATGTAGGATGTGCCGAAGGTTTGTTCTGCAAGGAAAATGAGCGCGATGTTAGTTGGTCATATTATACGCCGGTATATGTTAGGCGGCCAAAGTAGGTGCTATAGTAGAAAACGAGCATCAGGTGGAATATTAGCAATGAACGATCGATTATCGCTTTTACCAATAATACGCTGCGAATATACTCTGCCGATGGTGAAGTTTCCATAGATAAACAACAATAACACTACAAAACAGTGGCTGCATCTCCCTTGTAGGTGCTACTCCATAGGAGAACATCTTTCCGAAGCAGGACAAATATCATCTTTAGGAATACCATTTCATATTTGTTTTCCGCTTAGTGATCCTCAAACATCACACTCTCTAGACTAAAAAACCTATTTTTTGCAGGTCAACAAGAAGGATAAATATGAGAGAAAACATGTAAAGCCAAGGGGGCAGGACCGAAATTTAGTCGTAAGGCCACGTCACAAAATCTGAAATGTGTATCATTGTAGCATCGATGATGAGGGAACCGTCGCGTATCTTCGTCATTTATGAAAGTACGAAGCATTGCATAGTACACAAGCTACCTTACATGGTTTCATAAGATCAGGGTTACTCCAAATGCTTTACCTTTATGAAATATCTCACAGGTGCTACCCCTAAAAGTTTCCTAAAATAAGCAAAATCATTTGAGCATATCTATTCAGGCTGTATGGTACGTCGAGCAACTTGTATCACAAAGACCTGTATACAAAGCAGAATTTTGCCATGCCGAATCCCAGTTTACAACGCATTTCATGAGAGCTCTGATTCTCTACCCTTGCTTTTTGGATTACGGAGTATATTCTGGTTACAGTGATTCCAATTATTACACATCCACGTCGTACGCGGAGTAATATATTCAAAACATTGCTTACTGTTAACAGCATGAGATATTTTGTTTCACTGGCGTAAAACCAAGATATAGATAACAGAAAGCTCAGATAGGACAACTCCGCTATTCGAAACTTAGGAATTAACATAGAGGGCAATTATGCATTGCGTTTATTACAATACAGAACTTTTAAATGCCTGAAAAGTAGCAAGTCAATTCATCAAAAGCCCCCGTAGGCAGGTAAAATTAGAGACATACTTCCGTTTATCTGTTTAATTTGTTTATATTTTCCAAATAGAGATGGTATAGTGGATTCATGCTGGATTGAGTAAGGCTATAAAATCGCATATTCATCGCCGACGAGGTGCCTCTCCCTAAAAAATTGTACAAGAAGCTCACTTAAGCGAGCATCTTCAGTGTTTTTCACGAATGCTTCCACTCTTCACCCCATGAATTTGTCATATAAGTGAACTCACCTGCATTTTTATGTTGCAGGAGTTTCGGCATGGATAGTAGCTTTTGCCCAAAAGTTTAGTTTGAGTGACTCAATACACCCAAGCTTATGATATATTTTATAGTATGTAGCAGGCCAGTTAACCTGCGCAGACTAGTTATGCTTCATTTTAAATGGCCTTGTGAACATTTCGGGCTTATCTTTGTTAAGGCTTTCGAGGTAAATCTGTGTAACTCAGCATATAGCTAGAACTTAGCGACTAGATTTCGTACGCCATTCAGTACATGTCCATAAATGTGTGATTTAGGAAAGGAAATTGTAACACCTGTGTTCTACCACGAAATGGTGGGATATTGCTACGAAAATTAACGGAGTAATGATAAAGCCCACAATAACCTGGGTTGAAAAAGGAGAAAGTTTTTTTCTTTGATACGAGTCAGAGTGTCTTTCCGAGTTAAACTGACTAATCTATCCAACTGTAGCATGACACGACGTGTATTTTGGAGCAGCAAGCATCCCCAAATGCGCTGCGATACTAATCTGTTTTGCTGACTCAGCCATTTTTATAGCCTGCACGATAATACCGGAGAAATGCGCCTCGTCTCGCGAATTTAGTCATCATATTCCCGTGTATGCAGTGGCAGAAATTTTATCAGGCCATAAGACTCACCCTTTTCTACATATAAGTGAAGGCTTCTTAGTTCTTATGCAATTGACCAGACTGAACCAACTGCTCTATTCTGACTTTATACATGCAATCCGATCTCTTCCCGAATTTTTTCTTAGCTTGGTTCGAAAAATATTTATTCGTTGGTTCAACCACTTTTCTAGCATATCCTATCCGGTTGGCAGCCATATATTTCGCAGCTAGTCAGTACTCTTTAATAGGACATTATAAGTGTGAAATTCTACAAAATAGGAACTTTTGCTTCTTAAATTATGAAAAGAATTGATCAGTATAATTTTTAAAAAGTACGCTTCCGGAAATAGCGACTAAGTAGGTAGAGCGACGAGTATTTGATTAAGAAATATCTGCCACAGCTATGATCTTGTAAGAGCACGATACTGTAACAGTGCTTTCCTTGAGAGCTTTGTGCAGAAAAACAAAATTTAGAAACCAAATAACTCGGCTTGCCTGGCTTGCAAAGCAGCCAGTAGAATAATTCATTTTAATGAATGATTTTCTGAAGGAAAGTACCATCCCTACATTACACCCAAGTGCGGGTAAAACTACTAGAGTAACTGGTCAGTGCCTTTCATAATCAGCATGAATAAACATATGCTCAGCATAAGAAAGCCCAGGTTTTCATTATGTACATGATAACGCATCACTTATGGGATAATAGCAACCGAAAGAATAGCTATGAAGACCAGTGTTGTAGCCGATACGCACCTGACTGACACGGGGGACTCACGCAGCAAACAAGTATCCCGAATCGTCCTCGGAAATAGAAATTCTTCCAAAGGGAATAAGAGAAGCCTTTTGACCAAGATCTTTTGAGCTGTCAGCACACAATTTTGTCGCACTACTATCAACATGTAAATGTGGTGCATCTACCTGAATTCTTTCGCTCACGCCTTTATATGCGAAGCATTTTATTTTTTCATTACTATTTATGGTGTGAAGTTCTTGGGCCTTACTGTAGTTTATTCGTATATCATAGAAATTTATGAAGCACTTGGCATTTTTAAGGCCTACCAGAATAGTGCAGTTAAAACAAAAGTGCGCGAGGACTGATGCTGAGGTAAGTAAACAAAAGAGGCGATTTCTTCATGTTGCAGGCGCACCCTACAGTACATATGCTGGAAAAAATATCGCTGAATCTGCAAAATATAAATCAATAATTGAGCCGTTTCCCAAGTGTATGACGATATATCGAGGTTTTGCTGTTCTATGGTTTGCGTCATTTCACCTATGGGAGTGAGAATAAGCATCGGTTATGTGGCTTTAGCGTGGTAAAGATGCAGATTGGACGCGTAACACTCCTGAGCGCAAGTGAGAGAGTACTAACATGCACCTACATGAGTACTGGGTGTTAATGGTTACCTGTTAGGGTACTTAAAATGTACGCACTCTCACTACTAAAGTAATTTTCGAAGCTATACATGTACTTCACGGCATTTTCAAGCGGCTTGTCACTTCTAGAATACTATTGCCACAATCACAACGCATACTCTCTAGTTGTGTGTTCCCAGAGTAGGGAAACAGCATAAAGCACGCTATGACCACATGAAAGGGAGTTTCAGGCTGACCAGTTCAAACAGATAAAGGAAATATTTCGCAACCACGTTATTCTTGTCATGGGGGTGCTGAATATGTTTTAAAGGATATATTCCTTCTTTAAAATTGAAGGCTCCGCTGCTACTTTCATGCGATAATAAAACAGATTTCTAGCAGTTTGCAAGAAAAAGAATTCGATTTATTCATCACCGAATCCTCTCTTGTTGGAGCAAACAGGGCTGGAAATGCAAAATAGGCAGGAAGCAATGAAGAAATTTCCACATCTTAGAATATAGCATGAACGCTCTAATATTGACATAATCATACCTTCATCAATGAAAGCAGTACAGCCGGTGTCACACTTGCAACAAAAAAGGGCATGCAGTGTAATGCGGATTGATATCATAAACTTTCAAAAAAGTACAAAATGTTCCCATGATGGGTGAAATTACCGTCTCAATGGTTTAGTATACTGGACACGCCCTTAATCTGTCTTCTTCCATCCGTAGGATTCGGTATTTTAGTACGTTTTTCACGCCTCAATGGATATCTTCTCAAATTGTAGAGCACCAAAAAGCTGGCCTACTACGCCGTAGGACATAATGCAAATATATACTAACCCCAGGGTAGTTTCTTCAAGGGCTGCTGCCATCACATCAACTACCATAGCACCTCAAAATAATCGGGTCATTTCCCCATTTGATATTATGAGGAGCAGTGGGGCACATAGCATCATTTCTCAAAAAATTAAAGTTAGTTCTTAAACAAAATCAAGGGCCCATTCGTTGGGGTAGCAGAACATTAAATGCGGTGCTCGCAAAAAAAACTCGTCGATGCATATAGCCAGACACAACGCTGGATAACAGAATTTCTCACCTGCTGCCTCACTTATCAACCGCATACTCTATTCTTGCGGCAATATTCGTGAAGTAAGCTAGCAAATTCATACCAGCATTGCGAAAGAAATAGAATCACATCGTCATTACTTTTAATCAATTTGGCAAGATTAAAGGTAACTAGTACATTGAGTTCATTTACGTAGCCGCTGCTACATCTCAGAATCTTGAATCTTTCTTTTAGTTTTGATTAATTAAAGTAGAGTAGCACAAAATAACCAAAGCACACCAACCTCATTGCATAATTAGTACCCTCTTGAAGCTAGGAAAGACGTAACTAAACAAGAAATTCGAATCGTACCCAATACTGCTATCATTATTGTTAAGTGGCTAATATTCGCAAGGGAATTTCCTGAAAAAATAACGAAGCTTTGGGTGGTGCATACCCTAATTGGACTCATTCCCATGCTGAGCTGAAGTATGTCTATCCATTTAAGAAGCCCCAATATAAGGCCGATGGGATAAAAATACAGCATATACCCTTCTACACCTGCACACCAGACTTATCCCGGAAATTCAGTACAAGTTGAATTAGTTTTTGATTTCGCAGGTTGTAAGGGATGTTAACAGTTACTCTGAGCACCAAGGCTTAAAACACGGGAGGCACTGAATCTTGTACATATGCCCCAAGCGTACTCAATTTAGCATATCAAGATTTGCTGTTTTCAAATTAAGATATATAGATATAAATTCAGTATGCTTCAAGAATCTCATCCTATTTATTATCTTCTGAATTCAATTTTATAGTATCCCAAAAGATTTCCAGAAGCATAAAAATGCAAACGAAGAAATAGCACGTACAAAACGTTTCCTGCAAATCTGGCTACTAACCACTACACTACACTAACAAAAAACTTATATCCTCATTCCATCTGTTTTTCAAACAAAAAAAGGTACTTTTCCAATACAAAAATTCGCCAATAAAGCAAGCCACTTAGATGATATGTCACAAGGCATCAAAAACAGCAAGCTTCCGTTACGATCTTCACAATGGGTTGAATTTAAGAGTTTCCCTCTGCTCATATGAAAAAATCCTCGCTTTTAACCAAAGTGACATCATACACTGACGAGTATCAGTTGGGTCACCGGGAGAAGGCATCAGCGCATTGTGGGCATATTCCACACGGGCCTTAACATCTCCAGAAGATTTCAGATAACCCCACAGAGAAGAGAGCACCGTCGGATCTTCCCAGGAAAATGCATTGAATGACCGACTCATGGCTGATGGTTCCTGCCAAGAAGCAGCGGAACTGTACGCACACAACATCTTCATATCAGACAACAAGAGATCTACATTGGATGGCTGCAGTAGCACATCAGACGGTGCTCGTACAGGTCCTTCTTGGGAGGATCTCACGGAGCGAGCTTGCATGGCCATAAGGCTTAAATTTGGCAAAAACAAGAAATTGGGCAGAATATCTCAGTTACAGCGCGAGGAATAGAGTTCCTTCTCGCACACAAAGAAGATATGTATAATCCTTTGCATCTATTACCAGAAGACACATTGACGTTTTCACTTAGGTGGCTGACGCAAGAAACATTATGGGTTGTGATATGTCCTGCCGAAAAGCATAAGTATATGCGCCTCCGTCATCATGTTTCGGAGATGGAGTTGCCCTTTTTGAGGAGCTACGCCGTGCTACATCCTAGGCTGCTTCGCCGGCGGTTGTAGCGGCGAGGAAGAAAATATCACATGGGTACTCGCAGATACCAAGCGCACGCAAGCGCGAGGCATGCTAAATTTGAGTACCTCGATTTGAAGTGTTTCGGCTTGCCTGTGCTCATCTGTAACTTCAAGCGAACACTGCATAAAAAGTAGCGGTGCGGACCAGCGATTTGCAGCATTGCTCCATGTGCTGTACTGTAACTCAATTAATTAAAGTACGGCTTGATAGTACACGAGTTTTGCAATCATTACAGCGTTGCAAATTATCGGATATATCCGTGATTAACTACACAGAACATCTTGCTTGATGTCGTCACTACGCTTATTGGACTGCACGCAGGCAAATATTAACGGGTCTCCGGGGAGCATCTTTAGAGTTTTACAAGACTTGCATGTTGATACGAGCAATACGGACTATAATGTTATAGCACAGTTAAAAGCGGGTCTCGAAATTTCTGCTCATACAGGTATTTAAACTGTCAGCGCCAGAGCTAGCACAATTAGAGCAAGAGTCATAGTGTTTCAGCTAATGGTAGCTCTAAATCACGGAGATACCTCTGATTGATCATGTATGACTATTGAGCTGGGCCTAAAAATAGTGGCGTCATATTCTCATACGCTAAAAGCTAGCAGCAGATAATGCTTTTGTGGGGTATACTATTTCATGAGGAGGCAGTTACTATAGCACATTCCAGCGCATTATTCACGGCATCTTCTATTTGCGTCCGTGCGACACAATAATTGGTACGCTAGGTGACTACCAGCAGTTGCAGTTGTAGTAGCAGCGCCAACGCCTACAATGGTGTTTTCCGCCCATATCACAATTTCTTAAGCGTGGAAAGTATTCAATTCTATGTGCTTGACACATGCGTTACATCAGTAGCGATACAACAAAATTATATTCCAGTTGGTGACGCTTAAATCAGCAGAGCTGCAAGAATAACTTTAGTATAACTGTCAAAAATATTATGAATGGAATAAACTCTTGGATGATTACTTGCTTTCAAGTAGAATGACTTCAGCCCTGCCTTCTTCATGTTCTAACTTATTATGGTCTTGAGAAAGGATTTTTTAATATCTCAGAAAAAGTGGATACCAAACGACTAAAGCTTGGTATGCACGGAAATTTTGCAGCATGCCTACGGTAGCGGAAATATTTATCTGAATCTTGCTATTCTATGGAGGTTAAGAAACTCCATAAATATTGACTGTTTTTTGGGCTGTGATAGGCATATTCAACCATTAGGAATTTTCACTTTGTTCCTCGAAAAATTGTTTTTGCATCTAATTTTATCAGTTGCTGAGGCGCATTTGCACCAGAAAGGTTGTGGATGCCATGTACCTCAAAAGGTGTTGCAAAATACGCAAGTAGTCTCTCCTATATCATGAAGTGAATATAAATTTTTAATAGTAAGAGTCAGAGTAGGCTTACAAAACTTTTAATCCACCGTTTAAGCCTTAAGAATTTTTCGCTATTCTGGGGTTGCATACTGCTTTCCTGATATTCCTCGAGCCATTTAAATACCTCAAGGAACTCAATAAAATATTGTTCATTTCCTGAAGCTCTCTGTTCTAGCGCTTATTAAACAGTAAAAAATTAAAAAAATACCGCTTTTATGACTGCACATGTGATCGTAGCCTAAATAAGGTTTCACGGTATAAATTCCTTAGCTATGTAGTCGTATCACTGAGCATTCGGGCAGAAACCAAGTCACAGAAGGGGCTATTAAAAATGGCTGATCCTTCATCTGGTAAGGAATACTCTAACTTGGGGCTTATGATCGCCACATATGCTGCTGGATGTTGAAAAGGCTATTCTGGTAAAATTTTTTATTGTGCAAGAAAATGTTATTGTAACCGATTGTCAACTTGGTTCTTTGCCTATTCCCATGAAAGCTCATGTAACGTGCCATGTGAAGTTTGCCTGCTTCTAGTGCTTTAAAGCTCGTTTATAGTAAAAAAGAAACTGTTCAGGAGTATATTTTCAAGCAGTCATAACAGAAGCCATGCTAAGCCCTCAAAAAGGGAGAATAACTATACAAAGAGGGGATTTTTTGTTCCTTCGGGGTCCCATAGATGCAAGCTAGAGGAAAATACCGCTTTGGCTGTCAAAGCATTATCATCCTATTATAGAGCTTTATCTAATATGTGTTGCGTATTACAAATATTCCACACGTAAATTGAAACTTACAAGTTACCATGCATGCAATTATTTTTTTCCAATGATGGGATATACCAATCCACAGCATATTCAAGCATTCTATGCCTTACAGGAGTAGGTATCCCTGCTGAATTATGGGTAAATAGGTAAAAATTGCATTAAACTGACCGGAATATTTCTCAAGCTTAATCTTGCTGAAAATCGCGAAAGTGTACATTATTCTGCAGGGAAAGTCTCCGAAAATTTTTTTTACAGCATAACAGATGCTTTTCTATTGCTTTTAAATTTCAAACTCTATTTTGAAGGGGGCCTGTAAAAATGAAAAAATTAGTCGGCTTAGCTAAGCGGCCTTCAATCCCATAAAAAGTGCGCAGTCGTATTCAGTTTCCATGGTTTAGCCAATTTCCACGTTAAAATGGCCGTACCTCATTTTGATTTGCAGCCAACTTTGGATAGTTCTACTTAAGCGATTCATTTGGTAGCCGTAGAGCTAATGAGCAAATCAACGGCTTGCTTCATCAACTTGCCATCAGAATTTACTTCCTTCCAACCTGAGCAATGTCAAAAGTCATATGTACACTATTCTCTTGAACCTCTGTATGGCGTTGCTACCTGCTTTACGAAAAGCTATTATTTTAAAAGTATTTTAGCATTTGTTTAAATTAATTTATTACTCGGAAATAGCTTTTCCATGGTGTCTTCAGTGGGGCTAAAAGTGGATGCAACAGTCCTGAGTTCGTAACAGGTCATGCTTCTCTGATCTTCGAACAGAAGGGAATGGTGCTCTGCCTCGTAGGACTCCAACTTTGAGAAAAAATGTAGTTGCGTGAATACTATGTGAGTGCTCACGGAGATAGGTTTCATAAAAAAATTACTTCACCTTTTCACACTGATAAGTGGTTAGCGAAGGAATCCTAGATATGCATATTGGGGAAGGCTTGGAGTAATGCTGATACAATAACGCAGGAGCGTTCAGAACGTATCCCTGAATAAAGTGCAAAAGCTTTAATTTTAGATCAAAATTTTCTGCCAGTATCTGGATAGCTTTTTCTGAGTCTAGGTATTGGATGTAGTAATGTCTTGGAGGCATTGATTTGCTCTAAGTGTTGACAAAAAAGCTGCCGCCTTCCTCTAATGTTTGAAGGCAAAAGGCAAGTACAGTCAAGAATCTAACAGAATAACCTAGTCTGGCCAGAAGATGGGCAGACATTGGAGATAATATTATGAATTGCAGGCAAATCGGATGAAGTAAACTTATACTCTTATCAAGTTTTTCCACATTACTCAATATCCATCTTAGCTTGAAACACCACGGTACATATCTCAGCATTAACTATTGTAAATAAGCAAAAATATGACCGAAATTTAAAGACAAGATAACCCTATCATTCGAAAATAACAGCACCTAGAATGAAATGATTTACATCATTCTTAATGGCTTATCCATAAAAGAGCACCAAGAAATGAACACTATATTCATTCCTATAGATTTAATGGCCATTTCAGTCTGTGTCTCGTACTATCACTATTATCAGTGCATTCTATCAAAATCCTTGGAGAGCTTATTAGACGCCTTCTTAACTCCGGCCACCAAAAAACATCGAATTCACTTATCACCATCCTTTGTACCAGCTGCACTAAACACTTGCTTTAAATTCTTGCCGTAGGGTATTATACATTACCTCTGGGCAGGATAATACAAAGTTATCATTACTTCGATTCCTGCAAGTAGTTGGATTCACTTTCTTGTGGGCATAACCTTCCGGGCACCGAAGAGTCGGCTTCGCATAGTGCTTAGTAGCACACACTACGGAGAATGATATGTTTCTATGTCGATAGACCACAGATCCTCCGTCTTCTGCTAAAATGCGTAAAAATACCAGATTATATGACTTTTAGGAGATAATTTCGGCTTTCTCGCATGCACTAACTAGTTCAAGGCTCAAAGTTAAAAAGAATAAAAAAAGTAAACAATGATTACCAAATACTGCTAGAAGAAATGGAACAAACATTCTGTCAAATCTTAGCTAATGTATAAAGTGACTTGAGTACGGAATGCAACAAAATTTTATTAAAGTTTCTGACTTGTAGTTTAAAGGCAAACCAATAAAGGTGCGAGAATCAAAACTTCTTGGCCTACTTTCAATAGCTTTGTATCTGCTCCAATCAGTGATGATTCCCTGCAAACTACTCGCAGGAACCAGCTTCTCTGTAGGTATACTGGTTAGAGAATTTATCTCCCCATAGAGCAGGTAAGGAATTTCTTCAAAAGCTTGGCAATAGGGTTGCACATGTATCGACTGAATAAATAAGGCAGCCAAAAACCGGTATCGCCGAGGAAATTTTTTCGATGAAATCAAGACGGTGCCAAGGAGATTTTTTGAGAATCTTCTTATAATCCTACTATTCTATCTTCAATATTACCTGTTCTTCAACTTTCTAAGAAATTATTGTTTTTTTAATACAAAATAGTGAAATAATGCCCTAAACTATGTTGGATTCATGGAATTGGAATAAAAATACAACGCAATAGAAAAATTTTTGAACCTGAAAACTGGGAGTGTAGTAAATTCGACTATTCTGACATACTTGCATGTAAACGCATGTTTGCAAAGGTGACTGGAATGATGGATTAGTCATGACCACGGGGTGATCATATAATTGCAAGTAGTCCTCATACGGGATAGAATCCGGTTCACAGGCAGGCTTTCCAGGAATTTCTTGCACCTATTGATACGACAAAACTTTAACGGAATATTCTATGCAGTCCAAAATACAGAAAAACAAATTCGGTGTTTTTATGTGTTTGAAACGATGGCATCAAGTACCACTAGTATTTCGAAAATATAACATGCTACGCACAGGTTTTATGACGCTTGCAAAGGCAGTACTGTAGTAGCTAAAAGTATGCACAGCTAACACTTATATCAAAGATCTGCTACATGCAGCGGTTAAATGGTTGTCTCAATAACTGCATAATGTACTTCTCGCCTACTAACTTCTCTGCAGATCAATCGGTCAGTCGTCAAGTCACTTTCTTTGGATACTATCGCTTCGCTCGTGCTTTCCGGGCAGCTTTGGACCTCATTGAGGTCGAAGTTTGTTATGAAAGTTTTCCTGCATACCCCCGTCGAATCGCCCTTATAAAGAGAAGACTCGAAAAATATTGTTTGCTCGAGGTTATTAGTTTCAAAAGCAACTAATTTGCAACTAATGACGAGATTTTAGCACACTATTTTCTACCATGTTCAAATATTTCCACAAATACATAATGGATATATTCTAATTGAAATTCGCTACCTTCAAGAAAGGCTGGTACGTCTCAGGGCACTTGATGAATTTTTGCTTCTGCAAGGCAGCCTCGCAATAACTCCGATTTTTCCGCTTAGTACCCTTCATATAAAAAAGGAACATTCGTCCATTTAGGAAACTAGTGCTTTCCAATAAACTATGGTGATAGGACTAGTTCTTCTTACCCCTGGGCATCCGATTAACCCATGGCGAAATTCTCTAAAGAAACAAACAGTTCCGTCGGTGGAAAGTTCATACGGTGGATCACATTTGGGAGCCGCTGCAACGTCTAGCTCGGCTTTACAAGAAGCCGAATAAAAGTCAGCATAGAACTTCGACAAAACAAATCCTGGAGGGCACTGGACAAACGGTTGCGCCTGCCAAGAGGAAAATAAGGAGTTGTCATCATAATTTTCTACTTAATTATAAGCAACGAAATAAGCATCTCTGCTTTTGTTAGTATCTTCTTCCTATAAGTACCACTGCTCTATTTTATCAGTTTTCAGAATCCCATCTCTTTTAATAACAAGCGTAATCAGCCTTTAAAGGGTTTTCAAATTGTCTCAACGAAATTATTACTATACAACATATTAAAAAATACGAACTAAAATAATTCGGTTGGAAATGTTCAGAATATTTCACAACGTAAAAATGGCGCGTTGCAAGGATTATCCTGTGAATTTATGGAAGGTATTCTCACGAAAATGCCTTTAAAACCACGAATCGAAGTATGCATGTTTCAGCTTGCCGTATGAAAGCCTGTCAAGGGCGAAATTAATTGGCAAGAAGCGAAAAAACTTAAAGGGCCGCTTAGCTGCATAGTGCAGCAGAGGGTCAGGAAGAAAATACGAACAAATAGAATAATGCAAGTGGTTAGAGGCTACATAGTGTAAGCGGGTAGCACCAATGGAGTGGAAGATGTTTATGTTATAAGTTCGTTCGGGCACATTAAGCGTAAGCGAGGCTTGGATGCCAGAGCCTTGCTTAAAGAGTTAAAAGCTAGTTATTACCTGATGCTCTACGTAGCATGTTTTCGTCGCTACGTCATACTTGGCGTTTCCCTGGCATACTGGAATAAGGGGGTAAGTTTCGTTGGTTTTTCTGAAAGACAGATTAAGCGTAATAGAGGTTCAAAGCACATCTTTAAAAAAGCATTGCTTTTACTAAAACTCTGCTCATTAATTAGAGCACCTTGTCTTGAACATTTTGTCTTCTTTATGCATAAATTTTCAGGTTAATTTATGAATTAGAACTTAAAGCTTGGAATTATCAAAAATTGTAATATAAGCTTACAAAGCTTAAGTAAAGGGAAAATAATCGAGGATACCTCGCACACAGTTGAAGAGAAATAGGAGAGAAATCTGGGGGACATCCAACTAGAGACAACGGATCTTTCCAATTAAAGTTACTTCTTATATTCCCCGGTATTTTCCTTAACTCTTCGTGGTAGTAAGCTTGTAGATACACCAAACCCGCTTCCTTATTCAGGCCATAGTCCTCTCTCGCAGCTTCTGTTGATTAAATGCTAGGAAGGCCATTGGTAGCAGACTATAATTTGTTATGAAAGCTGACACTATGAGATGAACGCAGGAAAAAATGCAAAACTTGCAGGTGCATTATTTAATACATTAAATGATGCTCGTGAAGAAAACGAACCTACGATTCGCAATTAAAAACACAAAAACAATCATCTATGACGTCACTACGGACTAAGGTTACTCCAAATTCGAATTATCTTATTGCTTTCTACAAAAAGAACAGTTGATAATAGAAGAACGCTACGAATTCGTGCGTATAGACCTTCGTAATTCTTAATTCAATGCAAGAAGAAAAAGCATGTTTCGTTTGTATACCTCAGGGAACTTCTTACCGTAATATGTAAAGATTTTAGTGTCTTTTATATCCGCGTATTCATTGCTTTCAGGAGTGTTTGAAGAATCGGTGATATTTAAATCCCGTTGTCTGACTACAGAGGATTCTGGGATACCTGTTGAGTGCACTAGTAGCAGAATAGCAACGCGGGCATATTTTTTGTACATTTTGCCGGCCAGACACCCGCTAGAAAACATTCACCGAGACAGTACTTCCTATGTCGAATTAGATGTAAATCAGTGCTACGTGTGTAACCCAACGTGTTTAACATTACAATTTTTATTACGAAGGCTACCAGCGCATGCTACTGTAATGCTAAGCAATTTTTGCCGCTGATCTATACATGTAACATTAGTTTTGCTGATGTAATCCTAGCATAAAATACCATCTCCCGGCATGCAATCTTAGAATCGATAGGATTGCACCAAAGTGCAGACTCCAACTTTACAGGTATCACTCTAGACAGGTGTGCGAGAAATTATATTGCTGGACAGGAGGCCGTTATTACGAAAAAATACCCAGATATCGTTGGTGTATTCACCTGCTTCGAGTGAAGTTTCGTCCTCTTCGCCATCGAAGGCAGCCTCTGTGTTACCAGAGTCTGATGAAAGATACTTATTGCCGCCTTTACTTTCTTTCGTGCTAAAGTTTAGGATTTTAATTTCATTCGCTGTACTCGGTAGAGGTGTTCTGGATGCGAAATATGGCGTATTATGACTAAATATCTGAAATGGGGTTTCGTCCCCTCTGGCAAGGCCTTGAGAATGAAGTAGCTCATTCTTTAAACGTATATCATAAGCTTGACATACATGGTGCAATGGTATATAGCACCAGAAGACCAGTATTAGCAAAACTTCCATTATCACCAATAATTCATCGGCTAGTACGCGTTGTAGAGCTATTTTGAAGCCTTCAAAATTTTTCTGGCATTTATGAAATGATTGAAGTATTGAATGTAAATAAAAGAAGTAGCTCTGCTTGAGGTGTTCTTAATGAGTAGTGCCCAGTGATACCCTTCCCAGATATGAAATTCTTTTCGATCTATCCGATCATCTCCGCGTCAGCCTGGTAGGTAGCTTAGTGCTGAATATATTACATTCATCAGCGGTAACAAAAAAGTGTTACCCGGTTTAGTCATCTGCTGCTCGATAAACGTGTACTAATTAATAAAAGTGGGAAGTTTACCGGAAACTTTACGTGATTGGCAGCTAAATCAAGGGCTATTTCACCAGAAATTATACGCAGTGCACTTAAAAAGAAATAGACTTGAAATAAAAATTTGTAGCAAAAAACATTATCGGATTATAGCAATGGCTTGGGGGAACACTACGCTTCTAATTGTATGACCCCTAAGAGCGTGGCAGAGCTGAAGTCGCTACCTTAGCTCTCATCAAAGTGTGACCCATAAATGTAGGCGCGGAAGAGTAGTACAATTTGCTTTCACCAAGAATCATTACTTATACGTTAGGGTATTCAGCTGTAAAACAATTCTATGCGCTAAAGCACCTTAGGTAGTAGGCAGAATGTAAATTTACTAACGGACGAGGACCTAAAAAGCCTGAACGAATGCACGCCATTTTTACTCACCTCGAGTATCACACGAGTTCACATATACGAAGTACCGAAGTATTAAAGTACATAATTCATCCTCTGAGATCCAGGTATTGTTGGGAGTTGTAGTACCCATCAAAGGTTGGTACTGTTTTATTTGTGCCTTACACGAAGTTATTCTCGTACAAGAGCAAAACGTTTCATCGTCGTGAAACAGGATAAATGCAGGAGTTTTGGTAACTTTAGATGCTGAGGGTTACATCGAACTGATATCCTGGAATGCGTTCATATACTGGGAAAAAAAATAATTACGGTTACAGGAGTCGTAGCCCATACGCCAGATAGCAATGTGGCAGAAAATTTGCACTAGTGTCCCGGTATGTTAAATATTCCAATTTACTGCTAGAAGTGACGACACCGTAATCTTCACAGTGTACGGTAAGCTTATAAAAAAGTGTAAGTGCGGCACTTGCGTGTGACTTCATTGCAAAAAGAGGTTATTCAGAGTTCCATACACATAGCCATAATCGCGGAGACAGAGGCCCGCGACTGTATTCCGCAGTTGAAATGGTTTATTCTGTTAACGACGATGGAAAGCATTCCCAAATACACTTCGCTGATTTTTCTATCGTTAAGGCTCAGAAAAAAAAGTAAAGGAATTCCATTACCAACTGAAGAGTTGTCAATATATCAGAAAATGTTTGCAGCAAATCTATATGGTCACAAAGCCACGCATTCGCCAGTATTAGTGTCACTAACAATCTTCATAACACGTGGAAAATTTGATGAGAGTGGTGCCAGACTTTCTGAATAGGGATAAATTTTCTTCGGCTGGCACCACTTAATATGTTTTTATACTACCATTCTGAATTATAGTTCGGTGTAGCGATGCAAACACTGTAACAGCGTTAATTTCTTGAGCAATGAAATTGGAAACAAAAAACGCAAAAGGGAGGCTTGCTATCCCTCTGGAGCTGAAGCACTTAATCGTAAAAGTTCAGCATCAAATATAATTTCCCGCCAGTCTTAGGATAGCCTCCGTGGTTGCTAATAGCAACAAAAATTGCACATTTGCTGTATTGATTCATTTGGATAAGTATGACGATAATAAAATAGCATAACACCTTTATTATAAAGCTAAAAAACAGCAGAGCCACGCAGGCAGGAGCAAAGCTACGAAATAGAGAGAGGAAATTCATCCGGAACCAGAATTTACCATTGCAAGATAAGCTATAATCGACTTCACAAATAGGAGACGCTAAAAATATAAAAGACATGCATCAGGCTGCACTTAGTACCCATAAGTAGCCACTACGTAGCCTCGCCCTTAAATCAACTAGCTCCAACTCATTCTTATGCAGCTGACTTACTTATTTATGGTGTAAAATCTTCTTGTAAGTTCATTTATGGCATTGATCACAGTCGCAATACACTATTTTCCCCCAAACAGGTAGCTCTGCTCTACGTAGTATTAAATATTCTCGCCATGCACGAATCCAGAAACACAATCCAGACTAGTAAGTTAAAACAAAATGCAATTCGTCTAATTAGCGATATTTCATATATAACCACAGCAAAGGCTAGAGGGCCGGCCTAAAATAGTAAACTGAAGGAATGGACTGGAAGGTGCTGATACCTCCCAGGAAAAGAAAAGCGGGGGGAACAATGCGAAATGAAACGATTCATGAGACATGCATTCTGTATAGCTCTAAAAAGTAGCAAGCATTTTCAGTAAGCTGTCCTAAATGGAAGAGCAGAAAATGTTACCGGAAAGTTAACATTTACTCTAATCTCAAGCAGCTTAAGAAAAAGGGAAAAATTCATCATTGCAGGACGAATTGAAAAAACAGTTCGCAGGTCGTAGCCGTTAAAGTTTTCGAGTTAAGAGAGGTTGAAATGAATAATTGAAGGACTTCAAAAGTTTAGGAAACCGAGAGACCCTCAGAAATTATCATATCATCCGCGGTACCAAGATAAACCCTTAGCGCTAGTACTATTTCAAAAAAATATAGGAAAGCGTGCATCTAAAATATCACGGGATTATCTCTACGATATGAACATGGGAGTGGCGCGAAGGTATTGCTCTTATCTCCCATGAGAAAAATCTCATATAATTTAAAGACAGGCAATCAACTAAGCACAACCAGCTGAAGCTAACCACCTATTCGAACTCTTCAGGCAACATTGATTGAATAAAGTGGTTTCCATCGTAAGTCCATTGAAAAAGACAGCAAAAGCTTGAGCCGTCTTCAATACTAGAAATACTGGCGATGTTCATCGAAAATCCTAAGATTCTCCGCTAAAGTGAAAAGGGAAAATTCAAACGCTAGAATTTTTGCATTACATCAAGAAAATAGTAGTATGCATATCCTTCAAAGCAGAGAATAGCAAAGTCTTTCTGGTAGGATGAAGGCACAAATATGGATACTTTATAAAGGCACTAAACAGAATGTATATTCGTGCTCAATAAAGCATATACTTAAAAGGTAGAATGGCTATAGAAAAATGCAAAATTCGCACAATAAACATTTTCGATGAGCTATATATACCTATTAATAAGAAGAATGATCAGTATAGTATCGGAAAGTGCAAAATACACATCTATTTAAATTGGGCTAACAGCAGGTAACGCTAAAAAAAGTGTATCAATAAAATTCTGCTATAGAAACTATGAAAACCCGAACCTACGGCAGGTTCATTGTCAGCATCAACTTCTCAAGTGATGCAGATAGACAAGGCACACTCACCAAGCGCTAGGAGAGAGCAATAATCGTCCTGCAAAAGAGTCTTAAAAAATCTTTAAATTACCTGCTTCGTAGTTTTCTTGCTTTTGACTTAGGTCCCCAAAAAGGTTCCGGATTAGGAACCCATTTTGCAGGGCGTTTTTTAGACACAAAATCACCAACAACTTCATTACATTGCCGCCCATCAAAGTCTATAGGCGCATCCACCCTAGAAATACATCGCGCAAAAACTTCCCACTTGTCATTACAAAGAATAACTCTAGGAAGCAAAAAGCAACTCCACAATGAGCTTTCCACTCATGTAGAACATGAAATCAGCTATTTTCCTCAAGGGGAATAGCACTCTATGCATCAGTTGGATTGTAGCACAAACTATCGCTTTTTGAAACGTAAGTCCACAATTCCCGCTGACACCTTGACGCAGGCATCTTCACTGGAAAATAAAAAAAGGGCAACAAGCTTTCCATTTCTTCTTCACTATTTTCTACTAAAATATGAAGTTTTTACCTTTAAGCTCAATCTGAACATAATCACGCAATTTCTCAAACAGCCCTAAATCAAAATATATATAATCATGAATTTTAGGCAAAAAAAATCATCAGAATTGGCGGAAAAAATTAACAGGAAACGAAGAATAAAAATTCTACAAACCTAAAAGAAAGCAAAGAGTTCCAAACTAGGAGTACCAAGGCACTGATTCAACCGGGAAAATATAGTTACAGTTTTAGCCTAGTTAAAAAGTGAAATATTATTATTATTATTATTATAATATACATCTAGAGATTGAGCTAAATTTTCCTTTATGGATAACAGATTTTAGGCTGGGGAGTAAATAGTTTAATTTAAAAAAATCTTTTCATAGAATATCTATTCTACTAAAAGCTAATTCTTCAAAATATTTGCTCCCGATATGCACTCTAAAAGCATATATTAAAGATGTGGCTCACGTTATTTCCTTCATTAAAATGGATCCCCCGTCCTTCTTCTTTTTTGGTGGGTGCTCTTTGGCATGTGCTCTGACAATATCAAATACCACCGAATTCGGTGCATTTGTTTTGATAGATTGTGCATGCCGATGGAAATGGGAGACCTGGTAGCCAAGATTGCGTAGGGCCGTTCTGCATGAGGATCCAAAGCACAAATTAAAGATGCTTTTCAGAGAGAGTTGCCATGTCCAGGAAATCGAATACATTCAAAAATCATGAAAGATTCACAAATCAGTTGGACTCTTCAAAAAAAAGCAATAGAAATTATTTTAAGCTAAAATACGTCGACATATATATGACCAAAATAAAGCTTGATCAAATGAAACCTCAAAGTTCTCACTAGGGTAGCAGAATGGGAGTAGAAGAGTCAATATCATTAGCTAAAAGTTTTTATAAGAAATTAGATGTTTTTTCTGCTTTTGAAGCTTTAGGGGAAAAATTTACCAATAAAATTGATGCTAAAACTTCTAATGAAATTCCTGATTATTAAATAATAAAATGAAGTCACAGGAATATCAGTTAGAGCTTCCATACGAAATTTTTCTATATATTGCATATATGTTTTATAATTAAGTGAACAGGCACATATACTTCCACATGCTTTTTTTATGCTTAAATATTTCATTATATGGTACTTTAATACTGGCATTTATAGCCCTTACAGGCTCATAGGCAACTATTATATTTTTAAAAAAATTGAATAAAAAAAATTTAGCTTGCATCCCTATTCTTCGCAATACACTGATTGCACTGGAACTTCCCACAGGGTGGATAAGCGAATCAGTGGCAAACAAAAAAATGTTGTTCTACTATTATAATCGGCCAAGGTTCGTGCTGCCTTTTTAATTTATCTGTTTGAATATAAAAAAAGCATAGAAAAATAGGTTCAAGTTAATATTAGATGTAGTGACAGAGAGAGTTAATGGCACTCGCTCAGCAAACTGCTTTCCTCCGTCATCATCGCAGCTTCAAAAGAGCGCCAAATTTCATCATAAATATAAAAATAAAGGCATCTGTGAAGTGAAAATGTAACTTTTCACTAAAAAAACCACACATGTTCATACATATATTGAAATGAATAAAGCACCCAACAGATGGCTACATAAGGGCACGTTTTTAAGAGCATATTATAAACACGGGATCGATTCAATGTGTTGAATAAATGAATTTTCTAAATGCAGAAAATGTATAAAAAAATCTTTTTTTGCCATAATCAGCCATTTACTTGAACTTTGACGGTTTAACCATTGTTAATTTGACATGGTTTAGTAGCATCGGTAAGCTGTAATGCAGGGGAACGTCAAACAGCTCCTGAGCGTAGGTTAAATAATGAAATTAAAGCCAATATCAGGTAATATTTGTAAAAATATCCACAAAAATCGAAATTTTCCTGATTCTATCACATAAAACTTAAGAATTTGCTTCATCAAAGCGAAAATGACTAACAAAAATATAAATCATCCAAAAAAAACAAAAATGACGGGATATTTGCCGGTTTTATTTATCCCGAAAACAACATACAGAAGGTAAAGTCAAGGCGTATGTGACTGGTGTGTGTGTCGTACTTGTGTAAATGCATTTTCTGTTTGATTTGTGTGCTGGTATACCACTTCGTGTGGGTTTTTGTTTTCTTCTGCTATCCTGTGCTACCATCCGCTAGCGACACACGGACACACCTGCCTAGTCGATAGTATGCCGTTTGAGTTTTTAAACTGAAGGCCTTCATCTCATACGAAACACACACGCAACTGGCAGCAACTTTGCTATATATTTTCCAGAATAATGTATTCAGCAAGTATATTAAGAAACTAAAAGAAGCTAACCTCCTCTATAGCAGTAAGAAGGCCTTTTATTCTTTTGGTCATACGGAGACCTGGAAAATCTACCTCGGCAGTATCACAAACCTTGAGGGCTTCTTTGATAAATTCCTGACATTTATGGATATAAAAAAGCTTAAAAATGAATTTATCACGAAATTTTGTAGTTAAATGGGAACTTTAAGTGCACAAATATTTGAAAATTGAAGGTTTCTCCAATTTCCAAGGTGATAAGCCTTACTAGAGAGTGAAAGTAAGGTATTGACAGTCTGAGAAACATTCAGAAAAAGGTGGAAAAAAAAGGCGAAAATAACAACTCAGAGAGTATGCACAGCAGGCTTTACACACGTGTGATGCAGCGAAATCAAAAGTTGATCAAGAATCTTCAAACCCTATCTTCAACGCTCTATTAACAAGCCCCTATTGAAAAAAAAGCGGAGCTCTAGCAGAATTGCCGACACTCTTTTCCCTCAAATAGCCACTCAATAGTTACAAACACATCAACAGGTATATGAGGTATCAAAATACCTATAACGTAATTCTTTTAATATTTATACTAATTTAATCGAATTCTCAAAGTGCTCTTTAAAAAATTCTCTCCTTTGTGAATCTCTGTAATGATCACATTCAAAATCATTCCATTGAGACCAGGCGACGATATTTGCACGGAAATCTATATATTATACCTCAAAAAAATAGCGTGATTTCGAAATCTGATAACGTTCCTACTCTAAGACAAAACTAAAAGCAGCTCGTGTGTGAAAGCACAAAAAATACCCATTATAACACAAGAAGCATACTAAAAGTGAAGGAGTGCTTAGAGGTACCTCTCAGGTATATCAAAAACTCTTCAAACAGCGGTGAATATCAACATTAAACATAAAATCAGGCAGGCTGATCGAAAATCAGGAGAAATCGGATAATAAATGAGGCTAAAAGAACTCACCAGACTATACAAAGGCCCTGAATAAATAGGACCAGCAAAATTGAAGTGAGAACCACATTCTGAGCAGTTAGAGCCCAAGCAGCTCGGCACACTAGCAGCTCGATACTTAAAACGCCCTTCATTCACCACTTGTGTCTGTGCATTATCGCTGCCTTTACTTGCTGGGGTTCCGCCTTCATTCACCACTTGTGTCTGTGCATTATCGCTGCATTTGCTGGCCGATAGCCCAGAAGGAGAAGACTCAATAGATGTTCCTAGTGGGGCCACATGAAATGAGCAGCATCTAGAGCACTGGTAAACCTGCAAAACGGAGAGTGAATATGTATTGACAAAATTTCGGTGGTAAAGCAAGCCCAATTCTTCAACCACCTGCACACAGCTCGAAATGACAAGTGTTTTACTCAACAACACACAAAACGTGAAAAGATATCTTCATTAAGAAATATGTGATTGTAGAGAAAAAGTTCGACAATCTTCATAGGAAAAAAAAATTTGTAAGCCTGTGATGCCACACACCTTGAATCACAGCTGGAAGGTGTGAAAAAAACACACCAAAATTACGAGTTATTCTTGAAGGCATAAAAACAAAAATCCACACACAAACACACAAATTACAACATTTTTTTCCTTATAGCGGGCACAGTTACCAATGAAGTTTTCTGGGGAATTTCCTTGCAGCCGGAAGGATTTTTTTTTACTCTTACGAATAATCGCACATAGAAGTCGACGCTAAAACAGGCCAAAGGAATGACGACTCTTTTATATTTTGCCGCTGACATTGTCAAGGCGTTCATTATTAATCTGCAAAATCACATCCAAAATAGCAGGAAAAAAAAGTAAAAAAAAACAGCAGGCGCAGTGAATAGCAAAGTGTGTGTGTGTGCTCGTTGTATGAATATCAGCAGAAATAGAAGGAAAAATCAAAATTTCTAAGATTATCGTCATCATCAAATGCATCAAACGGCAAAAACAGCATCACAGAGACGAGGGTAGCACATCAAAGGATCAATTCGGGAATATTAAATACACTAAAAAAGCCTTCCCACCAAACCCCCCAAAGCCTTCCCACCAAACCCCCCAAAGCCTTCCCACCAACCCCCCCAAAACCTTCCCACCAACCCCCCAAAAGCCTTCCCAACGAACTCTACGCAATTAAAAGCATAAATGCGCACCAGGCAACCAAGTGATAGCATGCATCCCCTCTCTTCATCATAAAAAAACTGGCAGCTGTTTCACACACATAAAACTTGCGGTATGTAAAACCCCCGCAGCCCAAAAGTCACCAAGTTTTCCTCGACATTAATCAGCGATAATCGCTTCAAATTTCAATAAATAATAAAAATTTTATGCATATTTACTTGAACAGATACTTTTTGAGTACACACGCTACCCCTTGACTATGAAAAAAAGTGCAAATATAATTAATGTAGAAAGCATTGTATACTTCCTCTATAATAAAAATTAGATTTGAAAATCAGGAAACAGTAACAAGAAGAAGAAAAAAATCTCAAAGTAAAAAGTTCATCAAATTTGGAGTAGGTTTATCATAAGTTTGTCTTCAGTTAAAAAATCCGGTTTTACAAGAAAAAGACTCACTTAGCCTACAGAAATCATGTCAAGAAAATTTGCACACACCACTACCACCCCCATCAAAGAAAAGACACACCTACCGTAAAGACATTTCGTGCATGTAACCAGCTTTGCTGGATAACCCTCCGTATTTATAAAAGGAAACTTCAGGGTTAACTCCACAGAGAACAGGCATGTCTGTGGATGTAACACACAGCATCCCACCAGGCCTTACAGCTTGTATGGCGCTATCCAGAAACTGAGAAACACTTCCATAAGGATCTATGTCAACCACGTCAAATAGCATGTCGCTACTATCTTCATCAAAATCATGAAGAATTGAAGATGCAGAAACTTTGGGAATTTTGTGAAAATTCGTTATGTCCCCATCCTCAGCAGGTTCAGCTCCAAGCAGCGAGGTAGGTTGAGGAAAATCTGAAGATTGTGAGAAAAAAAAATATATAAGTGGTAGGTATTTAAGTAACTGTTATATAAAAGTTTCTCCCGATTGCTGGTGTATGTACAGCGCTGCAAAGATTGGGTGTGTCTGGAAGAGAGCCGTTCATAACTTAAGGATTAGGTTGAAATATCATTGCTATCATGATAGCAAGATAAAAGCTATTGCCTTGTGTGATGATATACTATGAAGGAAGATGGTGATCATGGGTGCAGTGGTGGGCAAAATATAGTTCTGGAATATGTATGAAGATGACGCTTTGAGAGCATAGCAGGAGGAAGCATGAGCTTACCATCACACGAAAGGCAGTTTTTGGGGTAAGAAAAGGCGAGTTTTCGCTCACACAAACAGAACCAGACTAAAATAAAAATTGAGAATATACAAAGAGACGATTGCTGCTCCTCTAGAAAAAACGTGCTGAAATTACACCTAAACTCACCAAAAACCCTGCTCAAAAAACCGACTTCACATAATTTTTTCGCAACACCCTATTCCCTGCATCTATTCTAAAATGTATGCAGCTCAATCATAAGAAATCACAAGAACAAACTACACACAAAAAGGCACACACGAGCGAAAGACACCAAGATATATATTATACACACTGCTTTTTCAATCATACTTTTTGAGTGACTCCAATCGATCTCTTTAACAACTACCAGCCCTGACTGAGCCAGTCAAGGGCTGCAACATTCGCATAAAATCAATTTATTAAGCCTATAAACCTAAGAAAGCATCTTGAGCATAAGAAGCCTCTTCAGCACACAGTAATCCTCTTGGCACACATAAGAAAATTCATTGAATTACCTGGAGAGCTCACATCAGTAGGAGGAACACACTTCTTGGAATTTTGACTATTCGAGCTTCTCAAACAAACTCTTGAACCAGGAGGATTCAATGCCTCAAGTCTTCTTTCTAATGTGGGCAGATTATGCTGCCGAATGGCAATCTCGTACATTAACGCGCAGCCCTCCTTGCATTTAACTGAGCAGCAAGAGACACACATTTCATCAGTGCGACAGAAGCAACGCTGTTTGGACCAGCTAAAAGACACACACAAAGCTACAAAAATAGAAATAAAAAAGGAAAGGACAAAAACCAGTACTCGTCCAAAAAAATGCATATTAAAAGAAATGAAAAAGAAGAGAGTGTGAAGAAATGGGTGCAATCTTAAAGAATTCGGCTGCAGAAAGTAACAAAATGAGTTTTGTTGATAATTTTTATGTTGTGTGTCTGTGAGGGGTGGGCGAAATATTTCACAAAAGCGGCAGTTTGTGTGCCATATAGCACAAAATAGGAATAAAAACATAAATTCATGAGAAACTCGCAACTCAAAGGGGAAGAGCTGAAAGGAGAATGCAGAAAAAGACTTGCAAAAGCTTTGAGAAACTCTAATTTCTTGCAGCAAACCTGTTATTTGCTTTGAAGATACATCATTGAGAATGCAATTCTTCTTGATAGCATCGGTGGCTGATGGATCAATATCATTGGCATGTACATGGCGCACAATTTCGGAAAGCTCTTTAGCATATCTAATGCTACGCAAGCCTGGGAAGAGAAGCAGAGGATATCAATAAACACACACGCACACAGATTGACATACACAGAGTGGCACACACATAAACACAAGAAGTCAATCGCAACTTCAACCTAAAACAGTCAGTTAAGGCCTCATAAAATACAGAAAAACTCACAAAAAATATCTTTCAGCGTAAAAACAACTGAAGATATTTCAAAATTTCAGTAGAAATCAAAGAAGTCAAAGAAATACACAAAGAATATCCGCTATAGGCGTATACTCTCAAGATTATCGCAGAATTTCGCATCACTATACTCTTAAGAATTGCACTGAATAAACCTGCTAAAAGCTAGAGATAAGGCAAATTGAAAAGAAGGTAAAACTAGCCAAAATATAGAAAGAGGTCAATAGTGAGATTTGTGTGTAGATGTTTATAAAGAGGATAAGAAAGAGATTACGGAACGAATATTAAACGAGAAAGAGGTAAATAGTGAGATTTGTATGTAGAAGTTTCTATAATGAAGAATCTCATTAAAAAGATAAAAGATGTACTAAAAGAAGCACAATAGGATGCTTTGTAGCAATTTGTGCAGGCGAAAAGTTAAGTAACAACAGGGGGATATCAAATTCAAATTTCTATACTGAAACAGTAATAAATGATTATTTGCAGTAATATTTCTACACAAGTATCTGCTTAAAACATACACACACACACAAAGAGAATTTGCTAGCAAAAATATCAAACAGAAATGACTCACGCAAACTGATGAATGAGTAAAGGTAACAACACACACACCTAAATTTCATACAGGCACAATGTGGGGGGTAGAGGGGGGTTAATATGTATATGTCTGTTGGTGGGGTATGTGTTGATATGTGTGTATTTCGGTGGGTTGGGTAGGTGTTGACCTGTGTGTGTGGGTTTGCAAGAAATAATGCTATGAGATTAGAGAACACTTGCACTGCAAAAGAAGAATATATCCCCCTCAGCAAGAAACTCAACATAATCAGCGGATCAGATTTGAATCAATATTTCACTTCACACACACCCGATGCTGCCAGTGGTTCCAAAATATTAAAGCCTTCAAAGGTGACATTGTAAGACAGTTCAAGTTGCTCAGCTTCCTGACCAGCGAATCCTTGCTGCTGCTTAGAGAGTAACTCATTATTTTTCCTTTCCTGAGCTGAGGCAGCTGCTCGGAAGAAGGGTTGAAAAAACTTATAGAAACAGAGCAAACGGCTAAGCAGTAATTGGACCCGTAAAATGAGAATTTTTTAGTAATAAAACACAAACAAGAACATTCACAGTAGATAAAAAACTTATAAATAAAAAAGAATGTTTGTATGGGAATTGGTAAAGTTCCTCATGTGTGCAGCTGTGAGTTTCCCGGATAAAAAAGACATTAAATAGTGTGTAAAGTATCAGGGGGGGGATTTGTAACACTTTTTTACAGTACCCATCGCAAGAAATTTAAACTGTGCGAACCATTAAATGAATAATCTCTCCAAATGAAATACACTTCAAAAAATTAAGAAAGTAGGATTTAGCGGGGAGCATCATAGAATTAATATAAGGATATGCAAATTCTCTTGTCTTCCGAGATCTTTTTAAATTATTCCGTGAAGAACCCTTGCAGATTTGAAAACTAAGCAAAAAATAAGGGTTTAGGGTTTAGGGTCTCTTAAGTTTCAGGAAAAACCTCAATCTCATGCAATGTGGGGATCGGGGCAACATCAAGCAGAAACGCTGCAAAAGTTACGAGCAACCTTGTAAATAAGTCAGGAAAAGCTTCTTTTATTAGGGAAAAAAGAATGACTTGCTTACATTAAGGTGTTTGATAACTATACGGTAAACACACTTTTTTTCATATGCTCTCGAATAATTCCCGCCAGCATGACAAAGTTTACCTATGATAAGTTCTCATTCTAAAGCAGGCGTTTACTCTCTAATTATATGTAAAAACAGCGGAAGAAGCAAGAAAGCGTCAAAGTTTCGTTACAGGCATACTCACCATCTTCAAAGAATATCCTAAGTAGATTTATTTTAGAGGAAAATCTCTAGTTTAAAATAAAAAAAAGCTCAAGAGGAAGTATATGAGTGCTTGAAAAATCATACTTATATACTCGAAATTGCTAAATCGCCCAAAATGTTTCTAGGAGGAGCGCCATCCTGCTAGTAATACATAGTGCCTATTATTCGGGGAGGTTACAGCGAAGAGGCAGACACCAAGATAGTGGAGGTAAGAAATTCTTTTAAATATTGCGCAACAAAAAATTTAGCAGTACAAAACAATACTTTCCAGTAAGCAAAGATTCGTGTGTGCGCCATTGTGTTGCTCCCTTTGAGCATATAGTTAACTACTTCTGCGTGCGTTTAAAATCAACATGAGAAAAACGGAGAATCTGATGAAGGTTAATGTGATTCCCCTAAACTTTTAAACAATACTTAAGCAGTTCGTGAGGATCTCGTGAAGACAACCAGCTAGTTTCGCTATAACTTATATCTAACGGTAGGAGAACGAGTTCTTTGATGAGTGCAGAGGATTCAACGTTTCTCCTGCAATATTTTTTTTGGCACACTAACCAATATATTTAAGTCAGACTCACACCTTTTATTTATACTATCAATTTTTCTCACGCTTATTTGCGACCAGGTAAACGCAGAAACCATCAAATATCATCAATAAAAATACCTTGATTGTGACAATTACTACTTTATTCTACGTCTAGAGCATGAAAGATTCCTTCTAGAGCCAGATTGATGTAATTCCAATAAAAATCATACGGCTGGTCTGACCATAACAAAAAATTTGGACCTTGAACCAGCGAAAGATACTGTAACAGGAATACGCGGTATTACTCATGCGTAAACTACAAAAAGTCCGGCATTAAATGTAGTGAATTCCCAAAAAAATCCTTTATATTACACCCGACACCCTTATGAACGTAGTATTTCAACTCTTGCGTAAATTTTACCATACCTTTTGCTTCAATCTCCCTCTTGCAAATTTCAGCGAAGCTTTTTATAGCAATAATTGAGAGGTCTCGATTCACAACTTGGGCAGGGTTGTAGAAAACTTCGTCAGAAGTCTGGGACAGTACCACAAGCCCCTCCTTGAGTCTTTTCTCAGTCTCCAGATTCATGGGATTGAAAAGAAAAGCTTCAGATCAGTCGAGGCAAATTTGAACATATCAAACCACGCGCAATTGAATGCTTGCAACTATTTAGGGCGATAGCGTCAGTTTAAGCTCAAGAATAACACGAGATATTTCGGCCTGAAATTATGCTGGCTTCCAAAAAAAAAGCTCTACGGGATATAATACATAACCTTCTTAAGTGGTGAAAAATTAATTAAATTAAAGGTAAGCGGGTGCGATAATGGATAACAGCATAGAAAGCAGCACTATTAAGTCATTGAAGCTGAAGATATGCCGGAGGTCACGTAGAACGACTATACAAAAGGTTCAACATTCGACCCAAGAAGCTACTGAATCCATGTGATAATAGAACTGAGTCTTCAATAGACTTTTCTTGGCTAACTATATAAGATCCAATCACACTTTCATGCTTTATGCTTTCTTCGCTTTAGATTTAGTGTGATCACGATAAGGCACGCGGAAAGTGCTTTTTTTATACGCGGGGTATCACTACAAACTGCATGAAATAAAAACAGTTAGAGTGAAGCCAGAAGTGGTACTCCTGCGACCTAAATGTTTACTCGCGATACACACTGTCCTTCGAGACGTTAGATCAAACAGTCTTCACTTTGGAAAAGCAGATTAAGGCGCGAGTACAACAAAAACTGGCATTTTTTGCGTAGATTCTGTACACGATACGGCGTTTCCCTAGAATCTCGGCTAGATTGATTTTTTTTGGGTACATAAGTATTTTGTGGTAATACAGCTATTTTATGGAGAGTATACCAATTTTGCTATACGTGAAGATTCAGCGCATTACATAAAGAATTTAACGATGTGTGGTGACCGAAGTAGCGGCGCTTGGGCGAGCAAAGTACTATGCAAGCAGTGAACCTCAGCTTGTTTTTTAAAGCCCCGCAGTAGCATCTTTCAATACCAAGTTAACGCGAGTAAAGTTAATATCCGTCCTTAAACCTATGAACGATACTCCTGTTGAACCCTCGGAGTAGTTTAATGTCATCCATGTGTAAGCTCATTTTTTGATGAGTTCATCTAGTTTAGTAATATAGACAATGTGGAAGAAGCATGGAGGAATAACTAAGTAAGGGACAGGTTTACAGTGGCTTCCTGTACAAGATTGCTGTCATTGTGAGCCAGTACTGGGAAGCTGCGTTGTTGCAACATGTAATTGGAGTTATGGGTGGATAGAAAAGTTCTGCAAGCACCCCCCATACCTCCGTTTCCTCTGGCTAAAATCCAACCGTTTTACTTCCGAAGCAGCCCTTGAGGCAGCGAGGTAATCACAGTAGTAACAGGCTTCATTGCATTCTCTAGATTGATTTCATGCCGCAATAACTTTGCCGAATTGGAATATCGCAAATTCGTTGAGTGTTCATAGCATACGAAAATGCAACATACCGTAAGCTCGATGCTGCATTATCGTAGGAAGTTGCTACTTATGAAGTTAGAGGAATGCATCTTCTTACTTTTTGATAAAATCCCATTTAGTCGAGTTATTTTCGGTCATTGCTATGATATATATATGCGTGCCATCGCTGCACTCTCATACAGTTGCAAAGAGCTCCACATTGAGTGAAGAATGGCTATTGGAGGCCCATCAGTAAACATTAATAGCATATCAAAGCTCTCAGAACTGCAGATCGAGGTTGATGCGAAAGATGCATCTTCCTGGCATTTTCAGTATAACGAATCTTCCTACATCTTCATAGGTAAGTTTATATGTTGCCATCATTTTTCTCGCTGCATAAATTTTCGACCACATCTACTGTCTTCGCTTGTCTGATGCCGTGTTGGTCAAAAGCCAAATTCTACTTGTAAGCTCTTGGGTAAAGTCGTCTTCTACGTTCGTATGGTGCGCTAGGTACTATATCAACTGAGCTAGTTGAAATATAGAATATTTTGTGTATGGCTACTATGGCATGTGGCGTTCCAGCATCATCTTTTGAGTTTTTTTTTCCGCTCTTTCTAATCTTCATACTGGTAAATAGGAGGCTCTGTCTGGGGTTTACCCAGCAGATTGGATTTATATCATGCTGAAGTGGAAGGCACTTAATTTCCCGGTTTCTAGGAACTGAGAATAATTTACTTCAAATTTGAGCAGGAGCTCATCTTATGTGGCCAATTGAGGCTTTGTATATATATTTTGTGTATCTTATCTGTTTCACATTCTACAGTGATGCCTAGCTACTATTTTAACGAATAATTAATAGCCAAAGCACCCTGGTACTTGTCATTTTATGATGGAAATAGCTATTTGTGAGAAAAAGGTGTTTTTCGGTTGTGTACTATATTGGAATGTTTTTTTGTTTGGGTATATAAACTATTTTTATTGAACATAGACAAAGTAACTTAACACACAGCTGTAAATTGTGACTATAGCTGAATAGCTTCATGATTCCACAGGGTCTTCTGTCTTCTTTATAGTGCGTTTGGTGCCCTTTCAGGCTACTTAAGGTGATTGAATACGCACAAACGTGTAGCATTGCGTCTATGAGTATGTGTTTGGTATTGATGTGCAATTTCTGCCTATGGATATGCTACTATGCGATGATGTTCCTGCCTGGTGCAGCTCTATTTATGTTTATAAATATTAACTTCACAGGAGGACTAGATTATCGTTTGACTGAGGGGGATATAGTCATTATTTTTTCACAATGGGGTGAACCTATTGATCTCCACCTTGTCAGGGACAAAAAGACAGGCCAGTATGACAGTATAGTCTGCGATTCTGCGTTATCGCCAACTAATGCATTTTTTGCAATGAAATTTTGCTCATCTTAAAGCCAAGATATTGTGTTATATCACTATTCTTGATACGTTGCTGTGGTTTAATAATACTGAATGGGAAACTGCGCAAAGTAGGCATTACGAAAGCGTAGTCAACTTAAGCTCCATGTATGCTTGCTTGCTGTAATCTTCTATTCCACTTGAGACATTTCAGTAGATACCGATTCTGCTTGGTGTGCTATTAGGCCTTTATTGATAGTTGCAAATATACCATGTGAAACAGAATATTCTCAATACAGTTCTTACGCAACATTTATTGTGTAGACATGAAAAGCTATACTGATTTTTGTAGTAAATACTTTATACTATGGCATATTAAATTTCAGCACGGAGCTTTTTGATTATGAATGATTCCATTTAAAATCATCGCTGATTCTCTTTAGTTACAGTCAATGCAACAAACTTTCAATCTTCCCTCATGAGGGTTTTTTGTATATTTTTACTTCGTTCCGCATAAAATAATTTGGTATAATTACCCTTTGGAATTTTTTATTTTGGAGCCGTGCTTGAGTACGCAATCCAGAACTACGTATATTATTGCAGAATGCTTACCCTTCTAAGATTTTGCTAGCTTATTTCTTTGTAAGGCTACTTGATGAATTCATCATTTTTTATAGGTATAAAGCAAGGATTATTCTTTGAGCCAATGAAAAGACATGAAAAAAATGTAGCTTCTATGTGATATCTCTCTAGTTTATAGTCAGATTCTTCTAAAAAATATTGTAGTTTTGTTTTCCTTGTATCCGATGTACGTATTGGGATGCAAAAAGTAGTATCGGAAACACTGGTAATTTTTTACCCCCAAGTTTTTTAAAATAAAATTTCATTTTGGTACGTGCTTTTTTCAAAGTTATCAGGCGTTTATGTTATCTTGAAAAATAGGCATCGATTCTTTATGATTGAATTTGGTGAGCGGTATTTTGCTTTTTAAGAATTTTTTCCCAATTTTTACCAGAAGGTATATGAATTTCGACGGATATGTAGAGCTACATTTCGCATCTTAGCAGAAAACTTTGTAGTTTCGAAAACAATTTTGCGCGCGTTACTATGAACAGGTAGCTCTAAAGGATTTTGTTTTCTTGCATATGAAGATCAGCGGAGCACTATCCTAGCTGTTGATAATGGCAATGGTATGGAGATCTTAGGAAGAAAGCTCAGGGTTGATCATGTCGAACATTTCAGAGCCCCCAGGACTCTGCCTCAACAAGGAACTAAGGTAATTCAGCATTTGCTGCGAAACTATAAAAAAATGCTCTTATGGCTGATAGAGGGTTTATGCTGATAGTCATACACATAGTGATGACATTTATGCAATGCTTAAGTGTGCTTGTGGCAATGAGTCCCCCTTGATTTTTTTTCATTTTTTACTTATCCAAAAAAAATAGTAAGCTAACGAATTTGATGGAATTATCAAAGGTTGTATCTACTCGATTTTCTAGGATGGCCATTATATAGAATTTAACCCATTTAACCTGATTACTTTTTCGGTTCACCGTAATGTTTCGTGGCTTTTACATCTCTATAGACGAATGTGTATATGTTGCAGCTTTTTTTGTCTTTTCATGCACTTCTTATAAATATGAATCTAAAAGCTAACGCCTCTGATTGGTATAGCTATCTCAGCGGATTTCGTGCTTTTAAAAAAGTTATTTAATACATAAACTCAAGCATTAATGTGCTAATCTAGCTGTCGTCGGCATTTTCTGCGGTCATTTTGAATGGTATTCCTTGTTACCCACAATCATAGCTGGTGAGCCCTGATTCCTGCCAGCAATGAGAGCAGGGCTTCCTATTCATTCATGTTTCTTATTCTGCTTGAATACAGTATTTTTTCCATTGAGTTTGGGACTTAGCTGCACAAAGTAGTTTTTTTAAAAGGATGGGCAGATTGTCCAATTTCTTTGGCGCCTGCTTCTTTTTTTCGTGTCAGTATATCAAAAATATAAGTTTGTTTATTAGGGTTGATCGAAATATATAGCTTTGCTGTAAATAATTTCAGGATGATGATAAGACGGAGGATTCTTCCTCCAATGGAGTTGTCGAATACAAAGCTAGCGGTGCTGAGGGCTTGGGAATAGGGGTTTACGGAAAAAGTAAAGAAACCAAAAAATCTTCCAGCCGGGAGGCTGGTTGAATTGAATTTATATAGTTCTTTGCGATGGGAATTGACACTGTTGACTGAAGTTGAAGTTAGGCTTAGATAAATTTAGAGCTAGTAGTATTTCTTTTATATTATGGTGACACAACCATAAATCCTATGGGATAAAATGGGAAAATGGTGAAATTTTGGCGTGAAAGCAGCGAAAAGAAGTCGAATAACCGAAGATTGTGCACTGATGGAAATGGGTGAACATAGCTTTAGCTAGTACTTTGGCCATTAAATCGTCTAAAACATCCTTGAAGTCGACCACATTTTTTAAGTCGGCTATAAGTGCGCCAATATATATTTTGAATCTTAGCTTAGAAAAGTTCAACTTGCGAACTAATGATAAGGTTTTTTTAGGGTGATATTCTGCGCTCAAAATTTTGAGCAGTATTTGAATTAAAGGCGTCAATATGGGTGTATTTGGCGCCATTTTTTTTAATGATTGTGTTGTACCAAAATCTTAATATAGTCGAAACGGCATATTGTAGCCGTCTATTTATGCCGAAAAACAGCTTTTGTTACAATACTTTATAATATTATTCTCACGTTTCCTTGAGTCCTTTCCTTCGAGTAATAATTATATGGTGAGGATTTTGTACTTATTAAAGGAAACTGAGTTTTTACTCGTTATCGCTATCTTTAGCCACTGCAATGCAATTGAAAGGGGCATATTTTGTCTGATGATATTTGAGACATGCTTACTTATACAAAAAAGGATGTTCTTATTTTTTTACTTAGTAAACTGATTTATCGTCTTGATTTTTTGTGGAGCTTCTGAAGATCTATTCAGGTATTCCTGCCTTCATTTCCATATTTGCGGAACCTCTGTACATGTGGGCAAAACGTGAATAGCATATCTCGTGGTATGGCACATGTATGAACCACAGCGAGGAATCTGGAGCGTATTTTTAGAATACTTACTCTCAAGGTGTTAAGCAGGTACCTGTCTTGACTGCTAACCGATAGTTTATCGTCATGAAAAGAGCGTATTAAATTTTGCGGTGGCGCGATTGGGACCAATTGGTTTCTCTCCTAATAGTCATGGCTTCTTTAAATAGGCAGATAACTTATGCTTTCAACACCGTTTAAAATGTAGCAAGGAGCGGCGGCAAATAGGTAAACAGCAAAGCAATTTCTTCAGCTTAGTCTTGATTCGAATTAAAGCCCATCAATATTTATAACAGAGGCACTGTTCGCTCTTTTTTAATCTAAATATGTGCAAATTTTGTGTTCTAGAATTGCGGATTGCTGACTAGTGGATACTACAGGGTGACTTTAAATGCTTCTAATATAATGGCTTTCAAGCTATACCTCCCCCAGGACTCACGCGCACTCTTGGCCCTCGTGTAAGAGCTGCACATTCGCCCCCTGCTATGCTCGTCCACTGCTGACCTAAAGTGCCTTATTATATAAAACCCGGCAATTTGGTGATGCTTTCCTTTGCGGCATAAAAAAGGCCATGCCTTGCTGAGTGAACAAAGATGCCAGGAATAATGGAATTTTCCACTTTTTAGTACTAGGGGCATACACGTGAAGTCGCTTGATCTACTGAGTTACATTAATTGTATCGCGTCCTATTGGGTGCTGTAAAATTCAAAGTTTACAACTAGTTTCTCGCTTACAGACACTAAACTCCAGTACGGCATATAATTTTAATGAGCGAAACGATGAATCGTTCTTGACATCGCAGTTGCACGTAGAAGCTGCTTTGCTATTATTGTTTAAGCTTGCAAAATAGTAGAGTTATCGGTTAATCCTCTCAGATGTGACTGAAAATACAGCGGCAATACTTCTGTCGAAGGTACGTCTCTTTGTGGCATGGGGGCTTTTCCTAGTTGATTTACTTGAAGGAATGCATAACTCATTTTGTTGTGTTAACCCATCATACTGTTGAGGAACCCTGCTAGATTTTTCAGGCATGGAATTTCGCTCCACAGGGCCCGTAAGCGGCCCCCTATTTAGGTGGGTTATCATAGGCTTCTAGGGGCTTTATTTTTCTATGTAGTAGCATGGAAGTTCTGCGTCTTAGCCATACAGAAGTAGAATATTTTTAGTGGTAGAGTAAGGACGGGCTCGTGAGCTTTAATCAATTTTCAATGATGTATTTTCCAGCAGCGGCATAACACCGGGCCTTCATAAGAATAGGTGCGCATTTTAACTGCGTAATATATTCTGTAAATTAACTTTATGAACTTAAAATGGTATGATAGATGGCATTGCTATACTCTATTACCTCAATGTGAACATGGCATGGAATATTCTGGAAATTTTCTCGGCATAGCACTCCCTAAAGATATATATCCGGCAATGAGCATGAAGATTCGAAGGCTCATAAAAAACATGATAAAATTCCCTAGCTACCATGCCAAGACTATGAAGAATATAAGACTAATTTGCCGATAGATGCACATGTGAGCTATATATCCTCCATACTCTTTCAATTCCTCACTATCTTCTCTCAGCTGCCTGCGGAAAGTGATTGTCGGCTGTTTCCCTACTTTTTGTGAGGGCAGCATGGACTAAACACAAGCGACCGCAGCATTACGTGTATTGGGTGCTATCACTAACAGGATCCAGATAGCATAAATTAACGTAGCGGCAGGCTTTTGACGTAGTCTATATCTCAACCAGCTTCAAGATAACTTGAAAAACAATTAAACTTTAAGTTATAACTTTGTGGAGGTCGGTATATAAATTTATTCTCATTGGTAGCACATAAATTCGATAATTTATGTTGAATTTAGTAGTACTACCAGCTATCATGTTAGGATATTTTCCCATTTAGTCTGCTTCGTCAATATCATCTTTATTCCCTGGGACGAAACCCAATCCAGAGATGTAGCTCAATTTTGTGCTGATTCCGTAGAGAACCAGGCCGGCATCGTCAGGATCAGTGCATACGGTAGCATGGGCAGGCACTGACTCTCTGCCCCCATTCCTATAACTAATAAGTTTAACAGGTATATTTCTGCATCTGCCTCCTGAAGTCACATTATTGGTGATTGGCTGCGGCACCAGGCAAGTAGAAGGTCCGTGGACGAGTTCCCGTCCCATAATATCTACCAAATTGGAAGAGGCCTCAAGAATGCAGCCCTCCTGAGCGTCTATCACGCCATATCCATCAAATTCCGCCCCCAGCAGTGCTTTGAGCTTGGATAGTTCTCTCTCTAACTTTGAAGTCTGCATCTTTTCCTCGGTGACATCTTGAAACAATCCCCAAAAAATTGGAGAAGGGTGGCAAACTACATGACCGGCAGCTTTGAACCAACTGATGTGTCCATCTGGTTTTTCGTATCTTATTTCCGTCTGGAATGGTACATACAGATCCATCAGTTCCCTCATTGCGCGGAACAGCTGTACTCGATCAGGTTCAAATATATATTGCATCCAGTCGTCCTCCGGGCTTAGCACATTCCCATCTTCGCTCCTCTCGCACCGACGTCCGGTAAGTTGCTTGAGTACCTTGGATGCAACCCAAGCATTAGAGTTGTTGCTGTCAACTAAAATGTTAAACTGTTGCGCAGAGCTCTTATTGGATCCTTGAGGACATTGTTCAAGAGTAATTTTATCGAAATAAGCGTGATTAAACGCCCATGCTGCTGTCTTATAAGACTCTGAAAGTGCTTCAAGTAATGATGTAACAACAAGTTTATGTCTTACTTGCGCCGAGACGTCGCGCAGCGAGCAAACAAATATTTTGGGATCTTTCTTGTAGATAGATACCGACAGTTCACAGTATATTAGGTGCTCCGATGATGCAGCTTCCAGAGCCCCATTCTGTGCAGTGGCAGCGGACGTTTCGGAACTTCCATGTATGCCTCCCTTCAGCAAGCGCACAACCGCAGAATTATGCAGCCTTTTCCCGATCAAGTTATCAGCAGAATCAGTTACTTCGTGTAAAGTTTTCTCTGTTTTGTGGGATTGTTCTGAAAATTGGTGATCTGTCTGGTCCTCTTCGAAAACCGTGGTTGCCGCTTCGAATAAACTTTCGAAGATAGCGGTATCCGCCGGGAGCACATAATTGCTAAGAGCTCCCAACCTGAGGGCATGCCTTCCCAAATTTGGAACTTCACTAAAACTCGATAAGAGGCATTCGTCCTCTCCAAAAATATGGCTACAGTTAGGTGTAGCCCAGAAGCATATGTTCGTCTCCGTGAGTAGTAATACAGCCCCCCCGCTGACTCTGCTTAAAAGGTCCATGTTATGCTCTAGAAAAGCAGTTAGGAAAGAGTATCTCTCGGTAGTTTTTGAAGAAACTTGTGCTTTACTACTGTCGTTATCCGAAATAAGAACATCTCGGTTAACTTCAACCTCAGGCGCTTTAATTAGCAAAGACTTCATTACAAAACACGCCGTACAGTACACTAGCATCTGAAGCAAGTCTTTTGGGGCATTCCTAGGCTCTGCAAAAACGCGCGTCACCAAGCCAGGTAAGCACCTACACACGACGATGGCAGTTAAGACACTGCGATGACTCCTCGCTATCTCAGGGTGGCTTGGAGACGTCAGTAAGAGGAATACTACAAGAGGCTCTGTGCTTGATGTTTTATTGCAAAATGAATGGGGCGATATCCCTAGCGTTTCTACGAAGAACCAGCATGCCAGGGTGCAGATGGATCTAATGTAATATTTAGGAAAAGTGGAGCATATTCTGCTGGCGAAATATGTAGAGCACTCCAAAATGCATAAATTGAGAACCAGCAGTCCATATTTCCAATGTGTTGAGCTTGTAAAGAGATGGGCGGCAACATTAAAAGCTAGATACCCGAAATGTAGATTCGCTGCAGCTTCCGAATTGGCAAAGTTACCGTAGATATACTTTTGCAGCATGTGCGGCAAGCATCCGGTAGGATGGCTTGAAGATCCTGCCACTTCAGCTCTGCTATTATCTTCTTTTTCCGCAGTATTGCCGAAAATAATATGTTGATCAAATAATAAACTTACTTTGCGTAGACGACTCTCCCTACGCACCTCTCTGGCTAGCTCCATCACTCTGTGCATACTGCATCGAAGCTAATGAAGTTTGCTAGTTCAAAAGCTACAACAACGCGATTATCCTAGCATCTTTCTCACAATTTTAAGCTTTGCCACATTCTACGATGACGTAATGCTCAATATGCTTCATCTCCGTAGCGCAGTGCTAACTCCGCGAGGCGAAGCTTATCTCAACTCTATCTTATGAGCTTGACGAAGCGAAGCGCCTATATGAAAATCCGAAAGGCCTGAATGACTATTTGTAACATTGGAGCTGCTGAAATTAAAGTGCACAGAAGATATTACCTTCTATGGAGTTCATGATTGAATAGTAGGGCGTTTAAATGCTAAGCAGCCCATTTTTTAATACTTTTTTCCTGGTGGCGTGGATGCGGTACTGGGGCTCGCTTTGAGCGAGTGGTTGTCGACACTTCAGCTAGCGGCAGTTGCCGGTACTTCAGTTAGAAAAGGCTGCCTCCGTAGTAGAAGCCGAATTCTTGGGGCCTCATCAGGGCCTAGTGCATTCGATGATAAATCGTACCGGTTCTGACACTTACCTCGATGTGCACGTCGGTACCTGCAGGCGTGCTTGAATCATACAAGTCCTAGGGTACTGCTTCAGATCGCCTGGGAGCCAAGGGTCTCCATAACTGTACCTGTGCAGCTCTAGAAGATCGCCACAGTGTGGCGGCCTGCGCATTCCCAGATTTGCCCTCTATCGATCGTCTATCTACACGGGAAATGTTTTACATGAATTTAATCGTTTGAGCAATCAAATATTCACTACAAATATTTACCTATTAGGTCTGCAGCTCTCAAAAATGGTTGGCAGCAAGTGTACGCAGACCTTCCAGTTTTACCCATGTTAAATTTGAATTAGGTTACAAAAGCTCTCAGGACGAACAATTTTCTTAAAGCCTTTAGCATTATCAGGTCAAGTTCGAATCAATTTTTATGCCCAAATCTAGTTTGTGAGCTTCAGCATAAGACTATGTGTATTATCTTTGCGAAAACCTAATTTCAAGTTTTTGCTTACCACCATTTTCATCGCCAGTAGATACATTTAATAAGCCACTATTCATTTCATTATATTCATTGGATACTTTCAGTGAGTACTTTCCATGAGCAGGGACTGAAACTTCTTAAATCTCAGCATAGCATATAATCCTATGAGTCTTGAATTTTTGGGGAAGTTATGCGTTATTTTACCAAATTGATGGAGCCCGCATTTTCATGAAGTTTCGATTCAGATGAAGGCTCTATATAACAAATAGTGCGCGGCAGGCAATTTATGCGTTGCTGCCATCAAATTGAAGTATGCCCGCTTGATGGGGAATAAAAAAAATTCTCAGCAGGCTCATCAATATTTGGGAATTAAAAAGTCCTACTAACTGTCCGGGTGACCTTGATTATTTTTTCACGACAGAAGAATAACTTTGCGAAGTTATATCATTAAGTCACTACAATAGTGTGTAGCACACACGCATCCGGAAAGTCTGGTACTTGTGCAAGTAGGCGAAAAACATGAGTGGATTTCCATCCACAACTGCGCATAAAAAGCCATTTTCAATAACTAGCATACAACTTTTTCATCATTTTTGAAGCTATACTTTGATAGACTAATTGCAAAGTTTAGGTATTAGTGACAATATATTTCAAGGGATTAACCCAGCAAAATACAAATTAATAAGCGCCAATACTGCGTAAAGTATTAAACAGGCGAATTCAGCAAGATGTGTTCATGGCATTGGTAAAATACTATAAGAGGTGCTAAATTAACCTGTTAAGATTTCTACCGCACAAAATGCAAAACTAGGCTTACAGCAAGACCCAATAGAAGCTTCCAAATAATGCCAGCTCTCACTTAAGTAACTAAAAAGCAAGGCCGTGCTAGAGGGTCGGCACAATAATACTCATAACCTAGCAATTTGTGCGGAGTTCTAACGAATGATTCGAAACAGACGACAAAGACTCCATGGCATTAATTTGACGGCAATTTAGTCCACCGATAGCACCTAAGATTCACTGAAAAAGTGGCGAAATAATGTACGCGCTTTAGCCTGTATATACTACAAGCGAAGATTATTAGCCTTGAATTAATTATAACCGTTGTGTCAAAAATTCAAGCGCTGACAGAAAAGCGCAGCAACGTATTAAAAATACTTTCTAAATATACACAAAAAAGCGTTGCTTCACGCAGAAATCAATTTCGAATTATTTTGGTAATACTCTTAAGCTTTTGCTAACCTGGGAAAAATTAAAAATAGGAGGAAGACATAAGATGTTTTTAATGCAGATAAAAATCGAAAAAGACCAGCAAAATCCACCAGGATTTTTAATTAGCCTCAGGAGAAACACATCTTATAGGGGCGCATATGATCAAATTCACTGGCAGGACCCAAAGTCAATCTTATGAAAATATCAGATCGTTATGCCACGTAAAAACTTAGCTTGGGCTAACTTAGAGAACAGTGGCGCAAACTTTTACTAACGAGATAGGCCTTAAAGTCTATCAGGCATCACAACAAAGATTTAAAGTTACGCGCTGCCGCAACCAGTAGCACGTTTGCCATATCACAAATACACATGAATGAAGCTAAATATTGCTAAGCTCCTCTGGCCAGTTTTAACTGCTGCTCTTTCCTGAGAAAAATAAAGCTAGCATATAATAAAGCAAGTGCAGATTAAGGAGGCAAACCTGTGATTAGCGAATGCAAATGAGACTGTAGGCACCACAGCCAGCATTACATGGAAAAAAATTTAGTAGCCCTTTAATGCAAAAACGTATGACGCAATCGAAAAAACTTGACCATGGATTTGTCAATATACTGAAGATAAGGCAAAAAAAGAGCGAAAGGGGCACCCAGAAAGAGTAGCAAAATTTGTGGAAAAAAGATAAACGAGAAAGAAACATATACAGCTAACCCCGTCCCCACCCTTTTATTTTATACAACATGCAATACCAAGCTCTAATCAAAAATTGTGAATACCTTAGTAAATTAGCCTTATACTGATCCAACCAGGCTCTGAAAGCAAAGAAACCTCATATTTCTTAGAAATAGCAGATTGTACCAGACTAACCTACGTACAAGAAATGACTGCCAACGAATATATTTACTGAATGGTTCCATACCTTTTGACATTAGTATAATCAAATTGATTATTTAGATAGTGCCATTTTATTGCCTGAAAAAAAAAGTTGAAGAAGGAAAAATGTAATTAAGTGGTAGCTCTGTTACCAACTCAAAATGACTTGGCAGCTCTTCAAAGCAATAACTTCATAAAATATGAAATACTGACTTAAATCTAAAAATCTACCACACTTCAAAAATATGTATTTCTTGAAAGGACTGGAAGGCAAGAGCGAAACTCCCAAGATCAACCGAACATGTCTAGCTGCAGAAGAAACGTACCAAAAAAAAGGAACAAGCAACCTTATTGTATAAACGTACATCACAAAAAAGTTCATACTTTATATCTACTACCTGACGATGCCAATATCTGGTATGAGCATTTAGATAGGGCGCCCAGCCATGGATTACATTTGGACTCACTTTTCTAGTGTGCAGACTATATCTCATGTCCATAGCTAAACTCTTTGGTACCTATCAGTAAAACAATACCAATTTTTTGCTGAGGAATTCTACTTATTATGCAAAGCAAAGATAGTATCACATTATATTTTTATCACCGTAACCCACCTTACATCATATTCCATAAATTAGTAGACTAACTATTATCAAAGGGAATGCGTTCTAGTATCAAAAAATAACGGAGATGACTTGTATATTCCATCTTTCTAGTGAATTTTTCAAAAATTGACTGCAAGTCTAATACCGGAATACAAGTGCAATTTTCTTAAAAATATTTCATGAGTAATTTCAGGGCTAGAAATAGAACAAGCTGCCAATGAAATAATACAAAAAAGATAATTAGCTACATTCTAAAGAAGAAAACCCTGCAAAAAGGAATACCACCGCCTTGCTGTAATGTGTGTTAAATCGAAAATTACTAGCAATAATAAACTACTAACAATACTTTTCTACAAATAAAATGCAAAGTTTCTTAGATAAATTAATTTGTGATAAAAAAGCTTCTCCTGCCACTTGAATTGGATTATCAATTAAGCTAATTAGCAGGCCTACATTAGTTTACCACAAGTTATCAGGGAGCAGTATGTGACGTTTAGGAAAGAGCTGCAAGTGATACAGTGCTAAGTTTACATTCTAAATCAACAGCTATAACCTCGAGAATTTCACTATTTTTTCAAAAATTAACTGAATTAATAAGTGAAACTCTGGTGATGCACAAACTGGGCGGTTTCATAACAAAAATATAAACAGGATAATTAGATTTCTTCAACATAGTCGCTCACACGATGAATTCATTGCTTCTTAGAAAAGTAGACAAATTATGTAATCAAAAGTTACAATAAGGCGCCTAGATTTTGCGTAAACTGGAAAAAAATTTGAATAAATCCCTCAGGGTCAGCAGCTCAAGGCCCAGTATAATCCATGAAATGCAATTAACATTATCATTAAAAAATATTAAAAATAATTTGTGCTCACGAGTTTTTACAAAGCGTCCCATGAAGTAGGAACAGAAACGCCCGATAGGGTTGCCCCAACAAAATACGAAAAAGCCATAGAGAAACTAACCAGCCCTTGTAAATATACTCTGTGAAAAAAATGTGACATCGAGATCTCAGACACCCTTATAACCACACTATTCCTCCAGCTACGAACCATGCCATAGCGGTTTCCTGTTGTAAATACCGATAAAAAGTATGCACAAAGCAGCCAAAAAAGTAGAGGTGCAGGGCCAAACACAGACCAATACAGCAGCACACAAAAAAACCAACACTATTACTCTTCCCATTCGAAAGAGCAAGAGTGATCATAATCTTGCGTCAGAACAAACAATGAAGATAGGCAAAATGCTAGTATGCATACTCCAGTGGAACACACAAGCGCTAAACACGTAAAAACGCCACACACATACAGACAAACGCCAAACACGCATAAACGCCACACACACACATGACCGCCAGAATTACAAGAATTCTCCTAGAAAAAAGAAAAACTCAACCTATTAACTAGGGTGCACATTACAATATTCCAGATAATAAAATCATTATTCTGCGTACATTAGAAAGGCTCGTGATTCTAATGCGAGAAAAAAAAAGGCTAAAAAAATCCGCTAGAAGTACCCTTTCTAAAAGTGTATAAATCACCTGAGAACGTAAAAGGTTCTTAAAGATACCAAATACATACAAATGGTACGATTCAAAACAGTTTGACTGTACAACTACACAAGAATGAAGCAGCAAAAAACATAAGCTGCCAAAAATGTAAAGAAAAACATCAAATTGAAAAAAAAAATTTAGAGTGTCTTCATTGAAAGCATACACAAGTCAATTGGATCCATAATTTCACTACCCAGGGAAAAGCGATTGAAATAGCGTAAATCACAAGCAAAATATCTTGCAAAAAGTGCTATATAAAAAGGGAGAAAAACCTCAAGAAGTTCTAGGGGAGCCCAGAAAATTCCTATAATATAAAAATACCTCATTACAGCTCACACAAAATTATAGAAAGAGCGAACCTCCAACAAAAGCGAGATGCTGCGATTAAGCGAACATAAAAAAATGCAACACCTGCGGCGTTTAGGCGTGAAATGTCATCAGTTCAAAAAAACTCCGTAATACGACGATTATACTAAGAGTAATCTGGAAAATGTGCAACTTTTTACGATAGAATTAGAATCTAGAAGATGAAATAAAAAAAAATAGGCTAATATCCCATAACAAGGGATATATTTCAGCAGTAATAATACACAAACCTCTTATTGACCTTAAGAACTTTACAGGAGAGCCATAGTTTACAAAAGCTTCTTCTGAGGAATTTTTTTTTAAAGAAATACATCAAATTTTTGGTGTTGAAAATGAAGAAAGGATGCAGACGATTACTAAATACAAGCAGCGACTAAAAAATTCCAATTGTGAAGAAAAAACTCGAAAACATCAAAGAAACACGAAGGCATTCCGCCGAGTTATAAATTCCACTCCAAACCATAATAGACTACAATTTAATAACATTTTGGCAAATCAGCAGCGAATGAAACCCAGGAAACAGGAATATACCCAAGGAGCCTAACAAAAATCCAGAACTGCAAAAAATATTAGTTTCTTGATCTTTAAAGGTTAGAAAACATATGTGGCTCCTTTATGCGGTGAAAAGTGCATAAAACAAAATTTTAAGGACAATCCGTACTCGGCGGAAATTTTTATGCGCAAGAGCAATCAGTATGCTGAGAGGGTATAAATTAAGGCAGATGAAAACGTCAAAAAAAGAACTTACTGATAAAGAGGCGGCTAGAATCAGCTCTAAAGTCGTTAACACATTGATGCCTGGCCCAGTTTAACTGAAAATCACAGATCAACAAATCTTCAAAGATAAAATAAACTAACCATAAAATCAGCTTTTAAAAAAGTAGCCTAGCATGCTTAAAAGATATGTTAAGCCAAGGAATTTGAAACCATAAAAAGAGCACATAATGGAAGAAGTAAAGTCAGACTTGCTTCATCCATACAGGTTCGAGGGATATTGCAGGCAAGCTTATAGTTTCCGACAGAAAAACTAGCATCTTCTCAAAAAGCTAGTCCGTCAAACTACGGGGGAAGAGCGTGTGGATCTCACACACACGGTTGCAGCAAAAAGAGGGAGTGGTATATACACAGATGCAATGAGAGAAAGTTGCACACACAGATGCAATGAGAGAAAGTTGCACACACAGATGCAATGAGAGAAAGTTGCACACACAGATGCAATGAGAGAAAGTTGCACACACACACAGATTTAGTAAAAGAGCGTCACACAAGGTTAAGATATACATCATAGCTAAACTTCTTAAAATAATGCAGAGTTACATCAAATTTGAAGATTTCCACCGAAGATAGAGATGCAGTAAATGAACTCAAACATATTCATGACATAATTAAGAAGTAGGGGTGATATTGCTCTACGTGTTGTAGAGTATGAGCGGCAGGAAGTTCAGATGGAAGTGGCATGCAAACATGAGAATTCCTTTTTCACAGAAGAAAAAATACCTTCATTAAGCAGCGAATTCTCATAATAATTCGCTCCACTACAAAAAAAACGAAAATTAACACAAAAAAGCCTCAATAACGTAAATTTTCAACGCTAAAGTTAATTAAATTGCTGCTCCGAACAAAGTAGCGAAGAACACGATAACATCAGCGTGTTTTGCAATCAAAGCTAAAAAATTCAGCCGTAATCAGGCACTAAATAGCCTAAACACGGCATGAATGTGTTGGGTGTGCAATACCATCAAACACATTAAAAACTTAACAGCATGGGCAAGCTTTTTTTAGTACAAAAGAACACCTTCACTCCTTAGCTTCAAGCAAAATTACGACTTTTTATTTCACAGCTAAATGAATAGAGACGCATTTTCGTTTAAACATCAAAATGGAGCTGCGCAGTACTACTTAAGTCAAAACACACTGGTTAAAATCATCAAAAATCTGCAATTAGCACAAAAAAATGTGTAAATTCCAGATTTGAAAGAGAAATGATGGCACTCAGCTGCATACGGTTCAGAAAGTGAAACTGCTAAGTTCATCTTTAGTAAAAGTAAGCAAAGGAAAGATGCGTCGAAAAAGTCTTGGGTAAAAGATTCAAAGTAGTACATTTTGACAAAACTGAAGACCTTTTTTTTACAGCTTAACTAATGGTAGGTATACCATATTAAAAATAGGGTTTATGCGAATAATCGGGATGGCAGCTATCCAGTCTAACGCATCCTGAATGTGAAGGCCACGAATCTGCCAAAAAAAAAGAAAAGAGGAAGCTTAAAAAATTGTATGGTTTAGACAAAAACAATTAAAAATTTATACGGTGCTGAGAAAGCGTAAGACTAACCACTAATTTCTTACAGCGACTATTTCATACATTAATCAAAGCCCAATAATAGAGACAATACTCAAAAATCAGCCAATTCAGCATAAAACTAGTATTTTCCCAAAAGTAATACTTTGTTAAAGAGCAGATTTTATTTGGGGAAGTGTACCATGAATATATCGCTCAATATGCACACTACGGCAGGTGTACTAACTAAAAAAAAACTCTGAAAAAATCTAGCAGAAAGGCTTCCAGCTGCATGACGCATTATTGCAAACGCTGTTTGCGATACAATTTTTTGATGCCGCAAAAAAAAATGCCGTGAAGCAGAGATTCTCAAAAAGTGGTGTACTTTGTAAAGTAAATCTATAAATCATTTTCTTTGAAAGATATTTTCTATAGTTGTTAATTTCAACATATCAATACTAAAATGGGTAACTTATACAAATTACTTTCTAGAAATGTTTTTTCGTTACAAGAGTCAGGAGGATGCTAGAAAAATCCGTTGCTTCCATATATTGACGGGACTAGATATTGGAAAAAAGCATCACAAACTTCCTTGAAATGTAAAACACCAGAATGGCAAAAATATAAAAAACACTTAAAATTTTTATTAAAACTCTCTTAATATTACGGCGACTATCAACTTGATGCATCTAAATAATCTCAAAAGAGCTGGCAAGCTAGCAGCCTTTTTTACGAGGAAATTTTATCCCATCTTTTCATACATAAAATCACAAATTGAGAAGGTGCATATATGATATATATGCATGCAGTTAAACAAGTTTGAAAGAAAATAACGCCTAGGCAGCAAGATGATGTGTAGGCAATGGGAAAAGATGCTTTATACTCTGATTTCATGGCCGGGGAAAATTCGAAAATTGCCAGATTTCACGAAATAGCTTAGACGTGGGGCGCAAAAAATTTACCAGTCTACAGAACATTTGGAGGTTACGCTGAGACATTTTTAGATTCTTGATACTGTATGTCCAGAGACCCTCAGGTTCATAAGAGGCAGGCTGTTAAAGCAGACAAAAAAAAATTTCATGAAGATGACAGATAATTTCCCAAAGCCACTCATGGAGATATCATGATTGCGAAACTATCGATAGACTTGCCTGAGAAGCTGCAGTATTATGAGCATACGCATCATTAGCTCTTCGTGGTAGAATATTCTTCTTCACAAATCTTGCCCTGTTCAATTTCTTAATTATCTTTTTACGCCACCTGAAATTATAACAGACAGTATTAATTTGATTAATGAGCATACAAAAATATTTTCATGTCCCCAACGTATCAATTTTAAACTCGTAGCCAATTAGAAGAGCCTGCCCAAAATAACTCCAAACTATATGATGCAAACGAATTAGAGAAAAAGCGATACTCCTACCAAGCTCAGTTATGTAGGCGATAAGGAACTACTACTACGGACACAGCAGGGGATGCAGACCACGAAGGCTGAAGCGAAAGGAATTCTATTAAGCTCACTGCTCTGCAAAATTGTGCTTAATCCAAGGCGCTATTCCAAGCAATTCACACTGCTTTGCTCATACAAAAAAATTTAATTAAAACTTCACTGCCAAAATGGTAATAAAAGCGAGGCATTACAAGCATTAGAGCTTGAAATGAAAGAAACCACACTGCAATGCAAAAACAACGTAATATCTTTAATCAAATGGCAAAACGTATAACCGCGGAAAGACACTGTTGCAACGAAGTTTCATCAAGGGCGCAACAGCTCCATGATCCGCAGACACTAGATCAATGCCCAACCACTTCAGTTTTGAATCGTCACGTTCTCAAAAAAAACAAAGCCTTACGACAATCGCAAAAGCAAGCAGGACAAAGGTTAGGGTAGGAATTTTTATAACGAAGAAAAAAAAGCATATATTGAGTCCTAGTATAATTACTGTAGTATAATATTAAAGGTTTGTACATTCTGCTACTGTTTGGATTAAAATTTCATTTAGACATTTTGCTTCTCTATTTACTTTTTCTAGTTCTTGTACTAGTGCAAATTTTTTATTTGGATCCAGTCTATACTTTACATAATCCTTACAAAAAAACCTTGGCGAAAATTAAACGTACCAGTAGGTTCCTTTCCGCCGAAAGTACGGATTACGAAGCTGCAGGTTAGTATTTTTGGTACCAGAAAAACATCGTGTACCGATGTCATTGCGGCGCTCACTATTAGCAAAGTTCCAACAGGTATGTACGGAGTATGGGTAAGGCAACACAGGGTTAACAGATTCCCTTAAACTCGAATTACTCGAGGAAATATAATATGCATTGCGATGTGCATTGGTAGGCAGAGAGCTATGAAGACATCTCACACTTCCAAGTTCAGCTTGCATAGCCGGAAGTAACGAGGGGAATTGAATGCTTCGCCCAGAGAATACAAATAAATTTTCCGGTCTTCCATTACAGTAAGAAGCGAAAGTTTTCCACCGAACAGAGCTGACAGTTATTGCCGCTGCGCCGCCACAAAGCTTCCGTAGTGGTAGCATTGATCAAATCTGCTGTATCCCCTCAGGTACTATATCACAGAAAAAAGATATTTTCTTGCTGAGTCAAAGCGAAAGGGTGGGTATAGTAGCTGCCAGAACCAGAAAATGTTCATGAGCAGACTACGCGGGTCTCTCCTTAGAAGTCAGCATCAATATTAATAAAGTTGCCGTTGTGGAAGTACTTGAACACAAGCAATGGAAATCATCTTATGCACGCTAATGCTGCAGTCTTAACCTTCGACTTGAGAGAAGTATCGCTGAGAAGGCTCTACTATCACAATGTTTGACACGTGTTCTTGTAATCATACTCAAAAGCCCTTTGTCCCCGAGATTGTATGGAAGCATGGCAGTCTTACTTTTTGACGATGTGAGGCACTTATTGCATCTAAGCGACGTACACGGAAGCTGAGCTGTGCGTAAGTTACAGAAATGATGATATTAGAGACTGGCAGCGCGGATCGAGAAGTACCAAGGAGGGACTAAGCACTCAGTCATTTCTGGGCGGAAATGTAAACTGATAGCGAGGAAATAGTCCATCAAATGCTTGCAGAGGGAAGTCTGCTAGCCCTTTTCTAAAATGAAAGGAAATCAAAGTCAAGGCAATGCAGCATTCTTTGCTGTTCTAGTTGGATAATTGCGAGTATTTCGCGTTATTTCGAATTCCCATTTGCTGGGTCAATCAAATAAAAACTAAGGCCTAAAAATCTGAGGGCTTATGGCATCTTCATGTACCAATGTGACGCTAAGAATAAGTTGCAGAACAAACTAATAATTTTTACACACCTGGCTCTACAGATGCCTTCAGTAAAATAAGAGATGCAATTTTATGTTAGCATCGCAACTGAAGCAAATGATTGTACGGAAAGCCAGTGAGGGCAAGAAATTCTAGTCTCCGTTAATGGTGCATGAGAATGAGTGTATGCACGCTTCCGCATTATGCTCATATAAACAAAAGCATTATAGTCCACTGCATACCTGCTCTTCGTGAAACCGGGATGAGGCTTCACCGCTAGTTTGGTAGAATCCAAAGGTTGCTGTGTCATTCCGCATGAAAATTTCGAATCATTTCGGGATAAGCATACCAAAGCTAAGGTGGTAGAAGATAGTTGGAGATTTTTGTTACGCCATCACTTTCATCGCACCGATTTTATCCAGGGTTTCACGACGGTTTTGCTGCTTCCATAGATATCCAAGGGAAAACGCAGTCATAAAATTGTTAAGCTAAATGGAGATGGAAAAAGATATGTAGGGCAGAATCACTTATACTGCGCTGCTATGAAGTTTCCCTGTGCCAATGCATCTAGTTTATTAAGTTACACGAATAGCTTGCCAAAGGATTCGAAGGCACACACTACCACCGATGGACCATGATTTCCTCGAAGAGATACAAGAAAAAATTTTTTTTTTGTTTGTCTTTAGATGTGCAACTCTGATCGCATATAATCCTAAGCAGAAACTTGCACTCGTATCTATTTTTTCAATAGATACTTTCGTAGGTAATAAAGGCATGTCCTAGACAATATTCCCTTAAACGACGATAACTTGCACTAAAATATCCTGAAGAGTAAAATTTACTTTCCCAACACAGGGCACACTTTTATTCCAAAAACAGATTTTGCAGATATATTTCGATGTGTTTTTCCGTTTAATTTTCGATGAAGGAGATAGACATACTTTTTTACGCGTATTATTCACACAGCAAAACTGTTTTATAATACCAAATAAAGTTGAAAATTATACGCAAAAATACTGAAACACCTAAAATCTTGGCAACAGGAAGGGGAGGATACAAAAACACGAGCGTAAATATACTTGGAAGATTTCCGGGATGAAAGAAAAATGTGCATTTCATATCACTTTACTTATAAATTTTTCCTGTAACAGGAAAGGGAAAATATCCGTAATTATGGTGGTGATCCAAATATTCAAAGCTTAACCATGCAATAGTAGCTATTTTTAGCCCTATGCTTAATGAGTTTTATCAATGTCTTCCTGGCTCCAAATATTTACCGCAGCATTGAAAATAATCAAAATAGATTCTCACAGTTAACGAAGAAGTCCCACCCAATAGCTTTGGGGATAGCAGTATGTCATTAAAAAAGACTTCATAATATTTAATGCCAATCATTATTTAATCATGTTTTAACTGTTTCATTGCCCTTTTCTGACAGTACAAAAACATTAGAAGCTGAAACAGTATTACTACAAATTATGTGCGGAGAAGCGGATACGAAAACCTTTTGTACCACTCCAGTAAAAAGCCGGAAAGAAACCGAAAGTGTGTACAAGCAGTGTAGCGAAGTAGGAAGATAATCTTTTTCGAAAGAGGCTAGTATTGTACTGACTATGCATAATGTGCTGAAGGAATGCACGTGATGGCACTGGCACTGCTACACTTTTGACTCGCATACAAGAAAGTTTTGCAGGAGTAAAGAGAACAGAGCTGATAAACCTGCCTTATTTTCCCTGATGCAACTATATAATGCATAGTTTTCTGAGTTTTGTTGAATAATATTAATGCACATAATTTCAGCGTAAACGCAAGGTGGGAAATTATTTAAGAATATGTTTTATCATGAGCAATTTATTTCCTGCTCGCTACATGACAGTCGCATCTACCACTCTAGAAGTTGCAAGTGTGATGTAATTTTACAAAAGTGTTTGTTTTTAGTATTGTGATAGGAAAAAAAAGCGACATGCAACGCATTACCGAAACGTAAAGCTACTAGCATTTATTTTAGAAATGCTACCACAATAATTCAAATTGGCTTGACGTTCTCTTTGCAGTACATAACGGCTATGCTAACTTATACAGGAATGCAATTGAGGATTCCCATAAGGATAAAAACTGCTCTACCTTATTTATAGTATAGCAAGTATCAGCTTAGAAGCCGAAAAGGACGCAACACTCGTTACGGGAAAAAATGGAGTACATTTTTTTATAGCTCTTCAGAGTGCCAGAAGAAAACTTTTTCATCCGCATGATTCTTAAATAAGACGGAAATAGAAAAAAATGTGTTTGTATAAAATCTGCAGCATACTTAACTAACTTGGTCGAATATCGTTCTAAACTACCTAGACAAAGCGTACAAAGCTCAAAAAATTCCCAGTAGCTTTAAAGCTTGCTGATGCTTTTAGACTTAATAACTTGCTTCGGATTGTACATAAACATGCCAAGCTAATAACAAGAAGTGATATTCATATGTAAAATTTCATTTGCTGTCAATTCGGCATAGCATATAAACTTTTAAAATTCATCTTAGCCTCGAGAATATATACCTTGCTTTTGGGACATTCCTTATACTTGATTTTGCTTGCTGATGCGACTGATAAAACAAATAAATGATCAAGCAAGACATCTAACAGCACGATTACTTTCAGCTGCATTGCCTCGTCCATTCTTCTATACTGCATCACCACTTAAGACATGGCGAAGCGATCAATAATGAAGTACATTACTTAGCTGCTACAATATGAATATGAATTGCTTTTCTGCTCCCTTTAGTCCTCACTGCTTAAATTCATATTATAACTTCTTATTCGATTTGTGTTTAATGGCCCAAAGGCTTGGTAAGGCCGTGCCAGAATACTCGTTTCGCAGCAATGCTCTCACTGCCGCTGTTACGTAAAAGTCGACTATACTTTCAAACTTGAAACTTGAGAATTTACTGTCCTATCAGCTGAGTTTGCCTTCAGCAAATTTGAACCGGTCCGCAAGCTTCTAATGGGCAAGCGCGCCTCACCGTATTGACCATTGTCATTCCCTCCCATCGCTAGCGCTTTCGCCTAAATTGTTCGTTGAAATGCCGCATTACGCGATGGCATATTCTTTCCTTTTCTCCTCAAATAAATGTAATTAATAAGGTTGTTTTCTTGCGCCAGCGGTGATACTGGCAAGTACCAGACCACGAAGTGTGATTCCCTATGTCATAGCTACATTGCGTGCTGCACTTTGTGCCCCTGGGAGCCTGCATTAAAAGATTTTTAGTTTGAGCAGTACTTTTTTATGATTGAAATTTGCTCTCCAGGTTCTTGGGAATTTATATCACCTAGCGCGTAAAACATATAGTACCTGCTTAAAGAACACAGAGAGTGTCACGATGGCTGCCCTTCCATCTAAGTCCCTAACTTCTCGTACCTCAGACTTTCAGGCCCGAATTGATGCAATGATTAATTCGATTACTCATGCTGGGCTCCCACTACAGAGAAAAGCCTTTCAGTGCTGCGTAGATTGCTTCCCTAATTACGATAGTTTAGTCCCTAAAGAAGCACCAAAAAGTCCAGCCTTATCTGGAAAGAGCGCTTCTGAGTCTCCTGATGAATACGATGCCATTTCTCGTTGCATCCAGGAATGTCAAAAGCCGTCGGAGCAGTTTTCCAGCTCAATGCAGAATGAGATGCAGATGCTTCAAAACAATCTTCATGCATGTCAGCAGGTGCCATTAAATATTAATGATTAACAAGCTTGTCGCATGTGAAAGATGCCACGAATTTTCGCAAACATGATCTCTCTCAGTTGATAAATGGCGTTGCGCGCGCTCTGTTTAAAACAAGCCCAAAGCTCTTCGTTACGTTCATGGGCTTTATAATGAAATTTTGGCCGTTCTTCACAGATTCCGCTTCCTTTTGCTGAATTCTGTTATTATCTATGAGTAGCATATACTGTTTGCTGCATTTCATAAGTCGCGAAGATATTTCTCTTTTTACTTCTTCGTTTGGTTTGCTCTTCGAGCTTGATTATGCTTTTCCTCTCTTCTGTTTTTCTAAAAAGCTCATGCCTTTCACGCTGTTTTTTTTCAATATTTGACTCCTGCAGGTATGTTTTAATCGGTTTGCCCCACTTTTAAATGATGGAAAGAGTACTAGTGATCGAGGAAAGATAGAACAAGACATGGAGCAATGTGTATCCCAGTGTTTTGACCAATATGAGCCTTTTATCAACGAAATTTCTCAGCGAATGCAGTCACTACTGAACAAGCTGTCTTCTGCTTAAAATTTTCCCCTGGTTTTGCGCCGTAATTTCGTTTTTTGGGTGAGCAAGAGTTTAATGTATTTCCTTTTTTTTTATTTTTATTGCGAAAAACTCACGGTAGCTGGAGGTTGCCTTTAATTATTTCCTTTGCTATTCTGCTGGTGAGGTCTTTGATCAGCTACTGGCAACCAGGACTAATACTTTATACTTTATTCCTATCATTATGCTATTGCAAATTCCTATTAGTGAGTTATTTCTATTATCATGTAGCTGTGGTATCTGCTAGGTGGCTACTTAGTTTTATTAGGAGTAAAGTTTGTACATTGTTTGCTCAAATTTTCCTCTATAACTGTTGCTACAAAAGCACCAGATGCTTGAGCATAATGTTGCTGCTATTTTTCAGGGTATAATTCGATAGGCCTAGAGATATGGTATGAGTCCCTTGCAGGACAGTGGAGGCTTGTATGATAAGAGTATGAGAAATTTGGCTTTGACGGATGATTCGCCTGGAAATTGTAGTTCTTCGCTTAGAATTTGTAGGAAGAAATGCTAATGGGCAGTTTCCTCTAATTAGACGCTTTGAAGTAACGCACTTTGGCTAAATTACGTGTACTAATTACGCTAAATGCTTGTTTAGGTTGGATAAACTTATGCACCCGCCGTTTGGACTCCTTAAAATTTACTTTTCCCTTTTTTGTGGTATTACCCATAATTGAAGAGCGATTGAAGTAAAACAAGATTTATGCTTTACAGAATATGCTCAAATTTGCGCTCACACTTAGCCGCGTTAGAATTTTGTTTTTTTTGGGATTAGAAGATAATACTAAAGAACTGTTAACGCGTAACTGTCGCGAAATTTTATGCGCTTATTACTATCCTGTTTTAGCTTCTCTGCCAAAGCGTTTCACTAGTGGTTCCTTTTGTTTATTTTTACAAAGGGGGTGTTGTGACTTCTTGATCAGATTTGTGAGGCATGCTGCATGATACGATATCCCTGTGTTGTTATATCTATGATAAATAGAGATAATTCATTTCTGCACTTCCATGCTTCGTCTACCTTATTGATTTTTTGTCCCAATAATCAATTGGAAGCCCGTTGACGCGGTTCGGTATACTAATTTTAATCTGGGAAATAACTGGTATTTTTTTACATCTGAAGGCAACTATGAATTGCTAGCCAACTTACGTTAATATATCGGGGTAAAGATTGCATTCGTTGCCGAACAGATCCTGCTTTTTGTGTGTTACTGTTGACAGAAGGTTTTTTGGTTATTTTATTTATTGACTGAAACTAGCCTTTTAATTCGTCCTCAGGTTGTTGCGAGGTCGTGGGATAACTTGATTTTATACTTTAGGATTTACGCTTCATGCTTTTGCAGCTGCTTGCACAACGTTATATGTATCTTCGGAATACTCTGAGCATGAGCTGTATTTATAGTTCATGGTAGAGGTTTTATGAGGAACTTTTTCTCGTTTTGTAACACAGTTGTCAAGTATGTGCGGTGGCAGAATTGCAAGCTTTTTCACTGGAAGCAGGTCATAGCATTTCTATTGGTCCACTTTCATAATTGCGGCAACATTTAATATGGTATACGCGTGTAAGAAGCAGCCAGTTACATATTCCACTAAAGGAAATTTAGTGTACCCCTTGCCTTACTGGTGCTGAGCGATGTAAGCCATGTGGGGTTGATTTACACACTTGCGCATATTTTGCCTCTCATTTCAAGCCTGAATCACCGCTGGTTAAGATTTTGTTCTGTAGACTTTTCATTCAATATTTCATAAGACCAACCCCCTGATTGTGGCTGCGATGAGCTGTGAATGAGCAATGATTGAGGCGCTCTCGAGTGTTCTAAAAAGCCCTGCATACCGCAGTGGTATTCCAACTCAAAGCACTTATCCCTGCTGACAACGCAAAGCCATTGCTTTGTGAAAATCCAATCAGTGGATATTTTTCTGTTGAGCACTTCACAAGATTAAAAAAATTTAGAATTCAAGCTTAAGCCAGTGCAATGTATTATGCTTTCAATCTTTTTTTTGATGGGGTAAGAAGTCAAGTTGGGGGATATCATCAGGTATTCTCGCCGTTCAATAAATCCGGAAAAATTTTTAACGCAACGCGGTCATTTTGATCTCTCTAGCCAGTAAAATATTTTCCAAATTGTTTCGCTGGTCATCGTGTCGAGATTTGGTCCTGTACCAGCCTTTAAGTTGGATGGTATGTGTCTTGCTAGCTATCGCAGCGCCTAGAGTTGGAGTATGAGAGACTCTTGAGCCTCTGCTACACTGAGGCATGTCTATACACAGCATGGTAAGCGAAAGAAACAGCTTTAAGGAGGCATTACGCTATGCAATGCTTGAATTTGTAGAACATTCGTATATCCGCGCTAACATATAACTAAGTGCCACGAAGAATCACGTTCAGTGCATCTGATGAGTCGGCGCTGCAAGTAATCATTTGCGTGAGCACTACTTTACTATCTTACGCAGCTACGAAGCGGCCCTCAGAAGCAGCGGGGCTATCGTGTAATACTCAGTGTATACCTGTTTAAAAGTGACTGCCGTGAGTTGAAGCGTAGTTAAGGTGGTTGCTCTTGGAGCATCCCTAGTCTCCTGAGTGCTAAACTTAATTCTAGCTTCATGGGCCTATGCTGCGGCTACCTGCCAACCCGCAGGTTACCCTATACTGAACGTGAAACAATTTGGAAATTACAGATATCGCCCAGCATATCACGGTTGTGTTTGTGACTGAACCGCTAATACACACTTTGAACCCTGAACAAGCAGCTATTTCTCTGCTTCCAGCTGCTTAGAAAATAGGTTAATTCCCGTTGAGTTCTACAAAACTTGCTGCACAGAAGAGGATTCCTACGGGCCCGGTTGAAGCCATGGCATTTAACGAAGATGCCAAGGGCTATTACTATGGTGTCCAAGAAACTCGGGAACCATAACCTTTGCAGAAAATATATTAGCCTTCAGTATTTTCACTGCTTCGACTGAAGGAGGAGCACAACCTTCACCCTTCTAGCTCGCTCAGTATTTACATAGTGACAGGAATTCCCTGGGCAAATAACACTCTTGCTTTACCAAATTGTGCCGGACGTAAAAATTTGGTTACGATGTCAGTCGTAATGTCTTCCTGGGAAATTTTGGACATTAGCCTATAGACGTGGGGCGCCAATTAGTTTGGTGGGGACTATTACAGGGGCAGTGTACTCCGGCAAACGTGCTGCTCTGCGTGCCTCCATGTGCTGTTCAGCTGTCAAAACGTTAAGATCAGCAACTCCAAGAATGAAGAATAAAACGCTAAATGTTGCACACCCTATAATAGCAGCAATTCCCTTCATAACTTAGCGTTTTCACAGCGATTAGTTAAGTGGCAATTTTATGGCGTCTGCAAATCAACTGAGTACTCAAAAATGTCGCGGAAACGATCACAGTTCATTGGAGATGGAAGTGCCTGATGCTTTTAGCATATGCACCGTGACAAAATAGAAGTTATGCAAGGGCGTCTACGCCACGAATATGAGCGAGGCTTGGGTAGAGTGGGCCGCTATGTTGCTGTTGACTTTTGGCTCATCTACCAGATCAGTGTAAGAATAGGAACACCTTACCTATTCAAGATACCCTCATAACATAATGAATTACTGAAATACACAGCTGTGCCGCATGATTATATTTTTTTAGCTCGTCTATTCCTTATGAAATTATGGCCTTCAAGTGCTTTCTGGGGGGCCTTGCATTGTTTGATTGCAGTCATCATGCCTCTGGTGGCTCCTGATGCTTTCGATGTACAAGTCTAGAAATTTGTATCGTAGAAAAGGGTACCCATTGTGAAGCATGACGTTGATGTTCCCACCTGAATGTCATTTTATTCCCAATGCTGCGAAAAATCCAAGACCTCATATTGTTTCCGTTTGATTGGAGAATTGTGTGGGAGCTACCACAGCGCAATGTAAAACATTTGAACCTGGCTTGCTAATGGGGTTGATTAAAGGAACATCTGCCAGGGTGGTTTTGCGCATAGCATTTTTCTACCTTGCAATACTGAGTGTGGGGATTTGTAATGTAGCAGCTTTTTCTTGGAAATTAAGTGGTACCCATGTACTTTTTAAGTGCTCTGGCGCCTTGGAAGACGGGAATAGATTTACCCAGTTTAATGCTTCAAGTAGAAGAGTGTCGTTTCTCCCTCTTTTCAAGCATTTGTCGGCTTTAACAACAACTTCAGCTGTGTTATATGATGCTTCGCTTATTCGAGTAAATGAGCAATTTTTCCAGCGAACAAAACTTAAATCGGTAAGCTCTACTAAAAATAGCTGTCCCCCGCGGAACCCCAGGCGGCAGTCTTTTTCTGAGCTTCATAAAGCCCTTCGTCGTTATGATTGGCTTTGTGAGTTATATAATCCTGATTCAGCCATATCAGGTGATAGCAGGTCCAAGCAATTTTTACTTGAGTTGAACCCTATAGAAAAAAGGAATTATTCGCCAGAAGTCTCATTTAGTGAAGACTTCGAAAATAACGTTCCGTTTAGCAGTAAAGGAGGCTCCTTTGCGAAGCTTACCGCACTTGATGCAAGGCTTCGTCATTTCAATAAAAATATTAAATCGGAAGAACCAATTTTTATGTCTGGTCTGAAAGCGGATAAACTTATAGAGCAAGGTGAGAATCTTTTAGAAATAAAAGGTAACCTGGTATTCAACTTGCCTAATATTTTACGCATATTAGATTATGCACGGAGGGAACTGAAAAATAATGTAAAGATTGCTGCATTTATGGATTTTCTGCAAAAAATTGTACCGAAGAGGTGGGATCTGCTTATGGCATGCATAGCTATCTTTTCAAAATGGTATTTCCCTTCTCTCAAGTTCGGCGTAGCAGATAGTGATAATGTGCTCAACAGCTGGATTTTGGACCGAAAGATGGACAATCAAAGCTTCTTTCGAAAACATAGACTACTTTTTGATCTCGAACTATGGCTTTTCTATGTGAAAACTTTTCCTAATTTTGTTGGACAAGAATTAATTACAGTGCCCATTCATTGGGATTCTATGCAACTCAATTTTTTGCATCCTCATCTTAAAAACTCGGTGCTGCGAAGGAAACACGAATTGTGGAATTTGCTGCATACTTATCAAGAGAGAGTTGAGGGAACATCATCAGATCCTTTTGTTGACCCTGTAAGCAGCTGTATCACAGAGGATGAGTGCGAGATGTTAGGTAGCTTGTCTCCAGGTTTTAATATGCTTAACTTAGCGTGGGCACATAGTGTTATATCTTCTAGATCTTTCATTTTGGGCGAAAAAGCCGACAGCATAACTAATTACTGCCTTTTGCCATTAATTGATCTCTGCAATCATGGAAAAGACGCAGCTAGTAACGTGCAGATAAATTTATTGAAGCATGAACAGAAATGCGATGAGGATCGTAACGGTAAAGGAGCAAGTGTGCCTCCTTCGTGTAGTCAGGACGCCTCCGAGCTCTTATGGGATCGTACTTTGCTGGATCCTACTCATAATTCCGTAGCTGAAGTGCCCAACTTGCCGCTGGATTACAGCGCTATTTATAGCGAGGGGTTTGGTACTTTGTTGGAGAGTTCAAAGTTACAGTGCGGAGCTATCGCGCTTACAGCAAAAAAAAAAATTCTTCCTGGGGAGCAAATTTTACTGGACTATGGTCCCATCAACAATGATCTGCTGCTACTGAATTATGGATTCATCATTGACAATCAGTGGGTTAACGTTGTATATTATTTGACTTGTCCGTAATTCTTTGTTAGTTATAGCCTTCCATGGCTATGCATTTTTGTGCTTTCATGAATTGCCTGCATAGAGTATTGCTTCTTATTGATATAAGATTTTTCATGTAAAAGCTAGCCTAGCTAAGCAGTTGCTTGGTGCATCAGCGTATTTAATACTTTGGTCGTTCGCATTAGTTTTCGTGTGTTTTATCTTTCATCTCTTTCAGGCCAGATACATTGAATTTTCAGCTGACTCCAAAATGGATTAATGAAGCAGCTACAGCTGCTGAGGTCGCGCCATTTTTCCCTGTGGGATTAGTTGGGGAGCTTAATCCTAAACTTAGTGTGAAGTTGAAAGATTTGTTCAAAATGTTTGATGGTTGGCTTACAAGGAGAAAAAAAATCACCGGTGCTTTATGTGCTAATAATTTTATTGAAGGTTCGAAAATAGAAAATAATACCCAGGAGCATGTAAACGAAGAATTAGTAGGATTTCCTATCTTCTCTATTGGCTACCACTCAGGAATTGATCCTCGATTACTGGGGCTGATAAGGGTGAGACTCTCCTGTAAAAAATATAAGGTTGATATTTTGAGGAGCATAGCTGTTACGTCCCGGAAATATTTTTTGCATTGCAAATACCTTAATCTTCTAACCTGGAAGATACTCGGCTTATATCCTAAAGTTCACATTTTTACCCTTTTACATGTTTTTTCATCTACAGTTATTGCAAATTAAAGACTCATCAATCTTGGAAAAAATTGACAACTCTGAGATCTCCAAACCAAGTTATGTCTTTTCCCAAGAAAATGAGGTGAAGTTTTGTGACTGCGTCGTCCTTGGATGAATATGCTTGCTGTTATTTGACTTTCATTTGATGATTCTTAAAAAACTACTGCATGGCACTAGCTTAATCTATGTTAATAATTCATAAGGTGGTCATATTTTACTTTATGGTAGCATGAGAAACAGCATAAATATTCTGTTACACTGAAACTTTCTTCAACAGGTAAACACTGTGCGATTGCTTTTGGCTATATGCAAGGACCTTTTATTCTATTTTTTTCCTGCGAAAACTACGGAAGAAGATCTGAGGGCGCTCGTAACTGGCAAGCTTAATATGCATTCCATGGTTAGGGGCGCGCCTAATGTATTCGAAGTTGATAGAATATTACAGTTAGGAATATCATCTCGACTTCTAAAGAAATTGAGTGTATTGAAAGTTATTCATTCATTAGAAATTAGGCTTGGACAAATATTAGGTAAATATGGGGATCAAGTTGTTTGACTAAGCTTGGAACATTTTTGGGATATAAAGCTACTTAGCAGAGATCACGTTTATTGGTGTTATCTAATGAAGCATATGAATACCCTACTTATACCAAAATTCTGTGATGCCTAATAGAGATTATTCGGTCTTAAATTACCCAAGATTCAATTTATTATTAGGAGCGCTACGTTGTACGACCATGCCATTGAGTTGACTTCGCCAAAATTATCTCCTGAAAGCATAATTTGTAATTAGAACCGGTACCCATTATCACTTGCTTCCTAACGCCCTGCCCATCGCAATGAACATTTGCTGTACTTACATTTGACGGTATCCTATATTCCTCATATGAAATTGGAGGCATCTACATAAGGAAGAGCTCGTCACACTACAAGACGAGAAGATGAACTTGAAAATAATAAATTTCGCGCACTTTGCGCTATACTTAATAATAACTTTTTTTTATGACAAGACAACTCTTTGTACGTCAATACCTCATAAACTACAGTTTAACTCAACTATGTTGGACTATCCATTCGCGTCGAACAAGAATAATGAAGCGATGCGCTTCGGCTTGGCGAAATCTCCGCGCTTTTTAAGAATACAAAGGTTCACTGTTGCAAAATATAGTACTCAGCTTGCAAGTAATTTTTCCGTAACCATTTTCATTCGCTAGCAAGTTCAACTTCCTCCTTTGGATTACGAACCGAATCTTCAGCAGTTAGTCTTACTTGGGGATAATTGCGTTGGGCCCTTGCCAGCGGTAATCGCCCGTGACAATCATTTGTTCTATGCTCTTTACATGTCAGAAAAGAAGTTTTATAAGCCCATTATCCGCAATGGTAAGAATTTTTGAGAAATCTCGCTCTTGGGAAACCTTAAGAATTAGTAAAGGCGGGATGTAGTTCTAAGCTATTTGTAGTAAGACGTACACTGACTTTGACGCTCTGAATACAGAAGGCTGCCGGGTCTGGCGTCTAGGCGCTGAGGGTGGTGATAGGCCGATCAGCTCCGATTGGTTACAAACTAACTCATGGAAATACGATACAAAGCATGCCGAAATATTATACTTAGGTGGGCTTGAAGATGTAGAGCCGGTAAGTGGGCAGAATTAAGACAATTAGGTTGGCATCTTTGGTATGCTTTGCCTTTTCAGCAACACCCATTTCCCTTCTTCTGGCTCATGAGAAGGTATCTACCTGGGTTCTGACTATGAAGTGGCAAGCAAAGCTACCTCTACGTGCTTTTTAATTCTTAAGGTCTTGGTCGCTGTCATCGCTTATAAAACTGGATTTCTTTTGTCAAGTAACACAGTTGCTGAAGGTGCCTCTAAATATTGTTTCATGACATATTCCGCAGAACTCTAGGCTGTCAGCGGATGCACTGCTTTCCAGTAATTCAAAGGCTGGATTAATCTTCAGGTAATTGTAGAAGAGAGGTTAAAAGTCGCTAGCAGATTTGATGATGGTTCAAACTGAATCAGAATCAAGAATGATAAATCATATTGGTCTCTGGCTTTATCGCATGGTAAATCCCCCGTATTAAGCCGCATCTATGATGGTGAAGAAAATGTCCTATCAAGTTAGTCTGTAACAAAGCACTAAACTACGAAGGTTATTAGAAATCTTGCAGCACTGAAAAAAATTACTGTGAGCACTGGGATATGGTGAGAAATTTGTTAACTCACGAAAGCTATAGTGCCTGTGATTCAAAATCTCGAAATTAAGGTACACACTACAAGTCGAAGGTAAATCATTAGCACGTAGATAATGGCGGTGAGTTAGAGTTCTACCAAATTCGCTTCATGCCACGATAGAGCTAATTGGAGATCTCAAGGTCGGTTACGCTGGTCGCGATAAATCGCCTCGATAAATTGAGATTCTACTGTATATTGGCGCACCTTAGGTGGCGGTTACAGAAAAGGGTGCATTGACACAAAGTGTAGCTCGGAATGTGCGAAAGTCAAATGAAGTGTCGGACGATGATCAAGTAAGGTAGCTTGCAGTTACGATTCTACCTTGGTTATATTCCCATTATAGGGGGCAGTCGGATTACTAGCCAGCGGTGGACCCGTGAAGTTCAAGTATGACAGTCAAGTTCCACTTCTTGAAAATTGCAATAGATACGATAACATTTATTTATCATCGCTGAAGAAACATCTTTTTCGGAGATATAAATTGGGTAATTTTGATTTGGTTCGCCATACAAAGTACTACCAAAGTAAAATGTTTTCTCAATGCAGAGACCTAGTCCCATAGGTTGGTTTGAGCAAAGTTTTGAAGCTTTAGTTAAAAGCCACTCAAAATTAACTTGACTTCGTAGGCGTAATCGCTGGAAATGAGCCAGTAAGCGCGGCACAATAGAACAAACATCAAACACACACGCTAACCAATTTGATAGAACGCAGAAGCTGCCAGTGAAGTAAAGGGGGTAATACAATCGGTTGATTCTTACAAGCTGAATAGCTTACATGGTGAGCTTTACCAATAAATATTTAGCGTAGCATGTACATATCTTTTTCGTTTTAGGATGGTGTCCCAAAGGAAGCTTGTGCGCTGAAATATCCCATTGAAGGATTTATTGTTTGAAAATATATCAGTAGCGTAAACTAGGAATCCGCGCAGCGACTGCAGAACATTGCTCATTAAGCATACAAACACATAATGCAGAAATGCATAGTTATCCGCATTTACCCCGTCACTAGTTAACAGTATGTAATAAATGCTTCCAAGGCTAGCGCAATGCCATTGTCGGAGCAAGTTATAATAACGTGCAGATTGAGTCTATTCAATGACTTCGACATTACATGAGTACGACTAGTTGGAATCGTTCCACGCCTAGGCTACGCCAACATAAATGCTGACGCTGTATGCGTTTTAACTGCCCACTTGTAATTTCTAGCTTTTGCAGTACAGCATAATTTACAAAAATAGATCTAGGTGCCGTTGTGACATACCTTTTGTCTGGCATCAATCGTATAATTTCCAGTGAAGTAGACATTTCCCAAAGGAAGAGCCCCCTTAGCAAAACGCGCACTGCAATGGGCGTTCCGTGGAATGAACACATGAATGCGTTCCACTGAGTTTACGCACAGAAACCTACCTGCTTTACATCTACAACCACCCTTTGCTTATTTATAAAAAGCCAGAGCGGTCAAAGGTTAAACTAATCAGTACCGATTGATATCGCATCCGTCACTGCGACTGGCTTAGGTATATGTGCTTCCTTGCTTTTGATGTTTCTACTCATCTTTTATGAAGACGTTTTTCTCCCGTATTTTGCTTACCTGCTGTGCCAGTAACTCGTATGTGGGTATTACGCTGGCCTTATGGAGCATAGTCGTCTTCGGAATTTGTAACTGCTTAGCTGTTAAGTTTTGATGTAGTTTATTGTGCTGTAAGCCGCTTATTATGGTACCGCTGGTTTATGTTGGCATACCCTGGGTACATTCCTGCAATGGAAATTGATGAACTCTGAAATAACGAATGAAGATGAAGCCAATGCTGGCCCGAACTTTCTGAATAAAAGGCAGAAATAAAGAATCTATCAAGGGCTTGGACTTTGCTACTGGAAAGTGCGCTATAGCTACGACTCGATCCCCGTACATACACGTGAAACAAGTATTTCTATTTCAGGTCTAAATTTGGAAGAAACTGCATCTTCCGGTAACCCGAATGGCGGTAAGTAGTGGGCTGTGTTTGACCTGTTCTAAATATATGCTTTACAATTAAATAGTTATTTATCATGTGGAGCTCACTAGCCTTGCTGGCGCGCGAGAGATAATTTTTGAAGATTTGTTTTTTCAACTTCTATGAGTAGGAAAAGTATTTGGATACATTCCTTGAAAGCTCTAGAATTGAATTTTATTTAAGCTATACCCGAGTTAAAAATAACTTAAAATGCAACTATTGAGGCTACTATATGATTTTGGTTTATTTTAACTACGTTTAGCATATTGCAAGACGATATCCATTTTTTTTCGTTTGAAAATTGTTTGGATCCATAGTTGTGAATGTTCTGTTTCAGAAAAGTAGTGGTGGCCCTAAGTCTATCCCTTCAGTTCCGACTACAGAAGATAGCAAAAGGGGTAATATGCTCCGTGGCCCTATTGGTTTTCCTAATGGACGGCGCCCAGTATTTTATAACGTTCTCCGTCCTTATTACGGTACTTACAAGTCTCCTTATAGGCCTCGTCACCGTTTTGGTAAGCACCATTTCATTGAATATAGGGGGGGATACGCAGAGGTTGTTAAAACTGCTTGCTCGATGCTGCTGATACTGGGTATTTCGGCAAGTCCATGCAGAAGCTCCACTAACAAGCTCTTTAGAGTTCATTTTTGTAGAGCTGGTTGTGAATTGCTACTCGCCATCGTTTATTTTTAGTATTAGCTATAGAGATCGACTTTGTAATGTTTTCTTTCGTTTTCATATGTGCTGAAGCCTTTTTTATATATCCCTGATGCTTATATGATGCTACGCATGCATCTGATAAACTTAGCATGGAAACATAAGCAAAAAATTGTCTTGGTGTGTTTTGAGATATTTTTTGTATTTTGAAGGATGGTGCATATTTAAATTTTTCGCTAGTCGCATGGCCTGAGAAAATTTGAATATACACTTTAGCTTTCGTGGCGTTGAACTAAGTAAGATTTTTTGTGTAAACTATCAGGTAGAGCGATTTATCCCTATCAAACGCACATAAAGAGGTGGCTGCCCCTCCGTGATTTCTCAATAAAGGTCTTTGCCGCATATTGCCTTAAAGACTTTGCGGAAAAAAATTTGTTTGAGGTGTTGCACAGATTGCCGTTTCGTGGGGTTGGGTGCTTTGTGTGGAGGGCTGCCGATGGACCTTCTGAGCCCTCGAATGATCCATCTGAAGAGGACAAACTCCCAGTAAAGAACCTAATAAAAAAGATACTCTTTAAGGTAAAACGGGTCCAGTGGGTAGATTCTGATCGTAACAAAATTTTTGTGGCAGGTTATGGCTCATTTATTATTCTTGAAGGTTGATAGGGGAAGAAATTTATAGCAATATACTGAGCTTTGCGGAATACGTATGCTTTATTTCTCTGGGCAGCCGAAGATGTTTCGTTGATATTTTTCATTATTAATCTCAAAGCTTTCCAATTTTTATGTGCGCATACCCGATAACTAAGCTTCAAAGGTTTGATAAGCTTTATTATTCCCTCTCTTTTCTTAGTACCGACCCTTCAAGGGAAAAATAGAGTCTGACCTCTATATAAACGGTGAGTTGGTACCTGTTTATGTGGCGACGTATTACCCTTGTCACGTTTTTGATATTGGGGTCATACTAACATTTGGAAGCCTTTTTGTGGTATGCTTGTATCCTTACTGGGAGAACATATTATACAACGATTCTAGATGTGTTTTTTGGGGTTTATTTGATACTAGTTAGTCAGTATTGAAAGCCGTTATTTCATGTCTATGGCCTATTTGATTTTTTTCGCTTAAATATCGAATTTTGATCGAAGGTGCTGGAAATCCTGTTATGGGTTACACGCGCTATTTATCACCAATGTGTCACATATAGGCGATTCCTGTATTAGTTTATATTATATGTTATTTAGGAAAACTTGCTAGAGAAGGAGTTTCGCCCTTAGGTGTAATGGATGGGTCTTGGAGGTTTTCGTACCCTCGCGACCGGAGCATCTACCATTACCGGCCGAAATTTCCTGTGATGGGAACTGAGCCAGTTAATTAATTTTCCCAAGAGGGAATAGGCTTTGCTAGTGATGATTTAAACAACTGTTTGGCATTTTTTATTAATCTCGCAAAAACACCCCAGAAATAACCTAATTATCCACAATCTGCTTAACCATTGAATTGCTCTCGCATCATCTGCTACAATCCCCAATAGGTAATAGCCCGAGTTTCATCGGTGCTATCAAAACTTGGTAGGCAATTCTAAGTAGTTCGAAACCTTAAGGGAACACTGAAACTTTCAGTTTGATAGCTCAGGCATTTGGGGAAGTATATAACCTCCAGGCATATAATTAATACGATTCAATGCAACTTTTTGTATAAAATTTATAATTCTGATGCATATGAACTTATTTGTAAGTTATTGCTTCAAGAGATGCTGCCCCCTCGAAGGCGTGGTTTTCTTTAGTACGTATCAGTGTATATCGGCCTCTCTAACCCAGAGCTCCAATCAAGATACTACTCCCTCTATGTTCCGGAGAAGACTGATGATTGGCCAGCTGAATGAGAATGAATACAGATGAATATGGAGGTATAAATTACTGCAGCTATCAATGTGGAATGGAAGGTTGTATTCTCTTGCGCCAAAATGAAACTGCGCTGAACCTGTAGAGAGCTGGTAAATCCTTGTTTTCGTTTCGCACTGCGGCAGAAAAGCTTCGCATTAATGCAATCGGCTCGAACTTATCATCTTACGGCTTCCATATGACTAGACAGTATTTTACGATATCTCACGCTAGGAATTTGAGCGGGATAACATCATTGTTTACACTTTCAGGAATTCAGCGGTAGTCATACATGATCCCATGGTCGGGCCATTGTATACATTTCCCAGTAAGCGTATCCGATGTTCTGCCTTCTCGTGGATAAATGGGTATGTAGATATCCTGGGTAGCATATCACCATTTGCATTTTATGCTAGAGTACGCGAACACCGCTTCTCATATGGGGTGGGTTAGTTTTAGTGCTTACAATAGGGAGCGATGCGCTAAAAAAATATGTTTCGCGCCGCATCATCCTATTTTTGATAGCTATCAAGCTTATCGAGAGTCAAGACAGGCGCTCTTGAGCTAGCACCTCGTACTGCTAGGGCAGGGGGGCAGCGGAATGACATGGGATTCTTGTATCTCACGCTGACACGCTTCTGACGCATAGCGGTAAGTTTTTTGAAAACGCTTTAGTATCAAAGTTTTTAATGATAAAAGCTCCGGCTGGAGTAGCTCCAATGGAGGAAGCAGCTGCTTTTGTTGTCGCAACCAGCAGAGATGTCAAAAATACTCTCCCCGTACTAGAAGCCCTAAAAGCGACGGTTCCTCCATGAATTTTAATGCAGTTAGCCATCCTTTGCGGGATGTAATGTCATTTTTTAATCAAAAACACAAGCATTACATAGCAAATTACGGAGCACCATACGCAGGCTTTAGGAAAGCAAAAGCCTTCTGAGGGAATAGCATCAGCAAGATTATTGCAGCGAGCGCACAAGCAATAGATTGCCCGCCATATAGGTCCGATATGCTGAGAATCCCAAAACTTTCTGCCTTGACCAGAACTTTTTTAGTTCACCTCCAAAAAGCAAGACCACAAGTGAGGCACCCAGCAGCTCGAATAATGGATGGCAATTTAGCAGTTAGTGGAATAGTCGAAAAAAGAAGAAATAATCCATAATACGAAAAATAATATGGCCACTGACCGCCTTCCAAATGCCATTGCCCTTAAATATATAAAAAAAACCAACGATACATCCTGTTACAAAGGTGAGACCAAGCCTAGCATGACACTTGGAATGTTACTATGCAAGATGTCGAAATTCATCAAATTCTGGCAGTCTACGTATTATTGTCCTTTTAGCGCAATGACAGGATTTCATTTATCATGGTGAATAATGCAGGAGTGGGCAACCGATATGCTCAAGCCCTCTGGTTTTATGTGCATAGTAACAATTTGAAATCTAGCATCTCACACAAGAATGCTTTGGGAAAATAGCTGCCGTATATGTTGTGGCTATACAATATAAGCAAGCGCGGACACCAGCATGTTTCTCATGGAATATCACTCATAAGAATTCCACCGTAGAAGCAACATCTAGTCCACCAAAACATGAAGTCAGATTAATCAGAGCTCCTGCGTAAGGGAGCGGGAGGTTTTCATCATATTGCAGGACTTGCGCCCCTCTAATAAGGTTGTTCTTTCTCATCCTTGGGTAATAGTATATTAGCCCGGTGGCAAGCAAAATCTGTGCAGTCATTCAGAGGAAATTTTCCCCTGATTTCCCTCGCATTTTCTTAGATTCTTAATCTAGTGTATATTCTAGAAATACTGAGAGGCAACATTCAGAGGAAATCTTCCTCTAATTTCCCTCGCATTTCCTTAGATTCTTAATCTAGCGTATATATTCTAAAAATATTGAAAGTCCACTGTGGTACAGCTATTCAGCTGAGCATTTGGTATGCAGTGAGCAGCGCAGGATCTACCCGGTAACGCAACAGGTGAAAGCAAGCTTAGTAACATATTTTTTTGCTTAATTCAAGGATCACACACCGCAAATTTTCATGACGTCCAAACTACAGCCAGCTAACAGCAGAAGACAGGAGTAGCGAAACTTACAAAGTGGTCCAGGCCTCATAACAAAAATGGGATAATAGCTCTTCGTTTGCTGCACAACAAAAAATAATATTCAGGGTATGCATTATTAAAAGAGCATTATGGTCAACTTCAAAGATCAGGGCCTTTAGGGGAAATGGTAGACGTTTACGGTGAGGAGTGCCGGTGTATGGCTACGCAGTGGGGACCCAAATAATACGGTGTAAGTTCACAGCTCCAAAAATACGGTATACAAATCTATAATCGCAAAATTGACGCCACTAAGCTTGTAAATAATACTTGCTGAAGTTTCTGTCCAGTCCTAAAATTCTGCAATGAGCTGGGTCTAGCATCGCGTTTTAGTTTTTTTACAGAAACTCATCCACTAGTCACAACTGCTATTGACAAAGAGAGACATAATACCGCCCCTGAAAAAATTCTTGTGCAAAAACAATCCTGAGCTGCACATGCCGTTAAATGAAAATCAATAGCTAAGTATTCGAGGATTCGAAAGAAGAACGACAAAAGAAATTTATAAAGGAAAAAAAAATCCCTTTATACAAAGCCTTTGCCAGAAGAATCAGGAACATGAGATACTACAGAAAAAGTAGCTAATAGAGCAACTATTGCAATAATATCAAGGATAAAAAATACACAAAATGCTAGGAGGTTGCAATTATCGTAAATTGGACTAATGAATGAGCAAGCCAAGAACAATGGCAATAGTTATGATCTACGTGAGTGCTTAGGGCTCCAGAAATTTTCTCAACAACTACAGGCTAGCAAAATTGCACTCATTTCCAACGGAGCTTCGCTCAAGAAATTGTTATTTAATTGCAAATTTTGTTCGTTATAATTTAAATTATTGTCAAACATTAAGAAAGTTATTGTTATGCCTTGCAGAGAGGCAATTTAAAACAAGAAAACCTGGCGATTTAAAAGTAAAAATAATAGAGGAGGACACGGTGAGAAGGCCCAACATATGCTACGAGGTATCATACACATAACGCAGCGTTGACGGCAATACACTTTTATTTACCTCGGGTACCCATGCTGGGAAGAATATGTTTTATGCCTCTTTAGGGCCCACTGCGTCATCTGTGCGAAAGCTACAAAGGTAAAAACCCAAGCTGAAGGCATAGAAGGTGTGAAGAAGCCAAATGATACAGGCTAAATGACGAAATGAGGGAGTTCACTTACAACGCTATCTCTCCTCAGTATATATAGAGGAATTCTATGGAGCCCAAGACATGCAGATTTCGAGCACCCAAAACAATTTAACGCATGTAACTGATGTATTCAACCAACGAAGAAGCCATCGTACCGATACCAATCAATCATAGACTTTTTGTAAAAACAAGAATTTTATTTCACCGTGAAGCAAATGAAAACCAGCTACAACATCGGAAGCAACCTACGGGAAAAAGGCGTATGCCTCCTCATAAAATATCTTACGAAAGAAACCCACAAATTGCCACTAATTTCATATTGAAGCGATCAAGTAATGCCATATTTCATCGTTGCGCTTCCTTTGAATTTTTTGGCTGCATAAGTGATATACGGCTAATAAAACATCACTTCAAATCATAAAAATACAGACATAATGGGATTATGTCTTCAACTACAAAGAATCATAAAAGCTTCTAAAACTGCAGGTATTTAACGGATTATCACAATACTTTCAATATAAAAGAGCAAGGAAAGCTCATCATAATAAACCAATATTCAAAAGTTCCAGGTTCACTTTCTTTAAAAAATAAATTACAGACACACCAAGAAAACTGGATACAATTAAAGAAAAGAGACAAAAATCAGATACTCAGCCAGTGCTTGAGCCGCTCGCTTCGTCAAAACCAGAGGCTCGACAAGTAAGGCTGCTCCACGGCACTACTAATTGTGAAGACGCTTTGTGTTCCAGCCAAAAGGTGGTTTTATGATGAAGTCAACTTGAATCTAGGCCAAAATGCAGCATTAAGAAAATTAAATGTAAAAAGCAACTATCCGCACACATAAGAGATAACCACTCGTAAACACAAAATACAACAACTACTCGCACACACAAAACATAACAACCACTCGCACACATAAAATATAACAACTACTCGCACACATAAAATATAACAACTACTCGTATAAAAAACTGCCAGATGTCATGGGAGCAAGTCTAACAACACCCGTTTCTTCTAAAATAAGCCGCCCCTCAGGAGGCTATCACAGCTCACTCTGTCTTGCTTTAAAACGATAAAAACATACATTCATAGGGCTGCACGTGATGGACCAACATATATACATACAAAACATCATGACTAGAGTAGATGCAGAAATGCTAATAAACGCATTTAATTATTTGTATTACCAATCTTACACGTTATAAACCAAACTAAATTCCACGCGAAGGGTAGCTTAAAAGTTTAATAAAACGCCAGTTTTGCAGGTAATTTTATTTCTGTTTAGAAAACGTATTAAATATACAAATATTCTATGCCTAATAATGTTCTTGCAGGCTTACTTGTGTGCTGCAAGGCTAGCAACACGCTAATCATGCGCCAGGCCAAGTATAGACTTGTAGCGCAAGCATAACACTAGCAAAAAATAGAGCAGAAAAATGTCTGGTCAAGCTCTTTGGTAATACCGTCCTCATACCACCTTTAAACCGTAACCTCACCACCCATCACCAGCAACTAGATACCACCCACCACCCGTCACCAGCAACTATATGCCACCCACCACCCGTCACCAGCCACTAGACACCAGCCACCCATCACCACCCACTACCCACGACCCACCACCTATCACCAGCCACTAGACACCATCCATCACCCACCACCCAAAACCCATAATTACCCATCGCCACCCACCACCCCCCACCAAGATCTACTGCCTAAAAGCCTAGTGCAGATTTAATCGATCAAGTAAAGAAATATATTAGATACATTGGCATTAGAAGAATAGAAACATCAAGTAGACACAGTTTCCTTGCAAGATACTTACAAGTAAGGGTACCACTCAGAATAGAAAAGGTCACCCAAGCCAAGGTTTCCCAGAAGTAGTTTGCACACGAAACAAGCTCAAATCCCCATCCATGAGGAATTCCTCGCACTTTTGTTCCTCGTGGCCTCAAATTCCTCAAAACTAAGTGAGTCATACAGTTGAAGTATTCAAACACCTGAGAAAAAAGAAATTGCAGTCATGAAGTGGCAGAAGAAAAAGTAAAAACACCACGCACGCACAGACAAGAAGAGATTTTGAGTAGAAGATAAAATCTCCTAAAAATCTCCTTAAAATACTCAAAAGAAAAAAAATATTCATCAATTAAGCGAAACAAATCATTATAAAATACGCATGAAGATGGGGAATTGCAAGGAAAACCTTGGGAAGCTGCAATTCAGAAATTCTGCACCAGAAGACACACTGCTTCCAAAAAAACTGCCATAGTATCGGGAAATGTTGATGTATCTCTGGCAGTTCTCATCACTGAATTTGCGTTATTTTTCAATGTAAATTTGGTGATAAATGTAGAGAGCAAAAGGTAGAGATGAAGCTCATACTCCTTGGCTCACAAAGGGAGGTACCACGTGCAAAGCTAGCATTTTTGAAGACAGAGAAAAGGCAGAGGAATATAACGTAATTTTACCCAGTCTATATGTTTGCATAGAAAGTATAGCAGCTCTTTTATCACTTTCTTCATTTCAAGTAGATAATCATATTCAAGAAGTTGAACAGTTTAGTCGCAAGGAAAAACTGCATTAACACTGAAAAAAAGGACACATCAAGAAAGTATCACGTTTGGGTAGAAAATGGAGATGAACAGCCCTGCGGAAAGCTTCTCTTATGCACTGAAGATATCAGTTTAAAAATCAAAATTGTGGTATGAATGAAGCTGATCAGCATAAACGACCGCGAAAAAGGCGGAACACATCCAATCAGCCTCAAAAAAATCCTTTACTTTACACATATATAGCACAAAAAAAAAGCGGGTGAATCCTCCCTTTACCAATGTGGCTCCAGTGAGAATATAGATGATAAGCATCTGATTCTCATTCCAGGGTGACTGATATAATGGATGGAAAAAATAGTACCCAACGGCAACTCCAAACAAGATCCTGGTGAAAAAGAGCAAGGAAAGATCATGTGCTACTAAAAAGGGTATTTTAAAAAGTGAATTCGAGTGAAACACACAGCTTCTTTAAGGATTATGCACATGAAGTTATATGATTAATAGCAGATGATCAATTAGATCAAAACGTGCAAGCTAGCCAACACACCGTGTGCATGCAAGAAAAAAAAAGAGATAATATAGTTCCTCTAAATAGAAAGCGTCTATACTTAGCTGGGTTTTTTCTTAAATTGTGTGTGCATTTTACAGCAATAGAATCCACCAATGAAGCAGAAACTGCAGTATAACACCAAATCCTTTGCAGAATAATCAACGCTGAATATGCATATCATCACCACAACCAAATTGAGCCAACATACCAGTATTTAAGTGCAGCTTCTCTTCTATTATCTAAACTGTTCCAGTCAGAACAGATTATTTAAGAATGGTAGCGGTAAAAGCTACAAAATATTGAAAAGAAAATGCGAAACTTTGAGGTTTTCTAAACAAGAAAATGGTGTTTTTTTGAAGAAGATTCACATCACAGCGAGAGCTTGCTTTTAAGAACATCCTTCGCTCATGAAATCTACAGAATTCCATAGTAAATTATATAGCTAGAACGCTACTTTTAAAAAACGTCACAAATAGGCAAATAATATCTGAAGATGAAGATATATTGGTAGGCAAAAAAAAAAAGATGCAAAATCTCATAGTTTTGTACTATTGACTTGATAATATCTTCTACTATCTTTTATATTAGGTTTTAATCCAAGTGGTATCAAAATTTCTGCTCGATGCTCACCAGTAGTGAAAACAGTTTATAGGCAGGCGTATCAAAGGCATTGTGGCGCTGCTGAATCTATGGACAAACAAGGTTTCTAATTCTCGCTTAATATAATGAGTAATCGCGAGAAACAAGCCAAGCCTGTAGAAGCAGAGGGTAGGTAAGAATATGTAGATATATGTAGCAACTATCCTATCTCAGGAGAGTGTTTGACAGCACAAAATCAGGAAAAAGAGCAAGTTTACTCGTTAAAGAAGCAAGGCGACAGAGCACTAGAGAACTACTAAAGATGATTAGAACATAAAAAATGAAAATATAGCGATTTGCTATATTATTCATAAGAAAATGTACACACACAGGCTAGCAGAAAAGGCAGTTTCATACAGTCTATGAGAGATGAAATACGTAACATAACTCAAAAGACTGAAACTTCGCACTCAATTCCGCATTTTTTCGCATGAAAAGGAGAGTTGGTTTTAACATGAAAATAGAATGCTGGGCATAAGCTAGACACTCAATGAAGAAGCGAGTATCGAGTGAAGGAGTCACAAAAGATCAGCGGAAATTGACCATTTACAGTGAAACAAAAACAGCATCTGTGCACACACGCATACACCACGAAAATAGCCTCATATCAAGCCCTCCTACTGAGACAAACAGCACTGCAAAAAAACCCTGAAAAAAAAACATATTTCATAAAGGATAGCATCCCAAATTGTCAAACAGTAAAAATCATCAAACAATCAGTAGCACAGCTGGAGTCAATAAATACGCAGAAACTTTAGAGAGCTTAGGATGAAAGTGGTACCTCTGTACTAAGTATCTCGGGGGGTCAATTTTTCCGTAGAAGAAACCAGGAAAGCAGTAAAAGCAAGGGAATAATATTATGGGGCCAAGGTACTCAAGAACATAAACTAGCCTCCAGGAAATCTGCACACCTGAATGTGTGCGATTAAACAAGGAAAATATACTTAGAGGGAAGATGTAAAAAAACAATTTGAATTAGAGGGAGAAAATTCAAAGAGTTCGATCAGTGAAACCAGTATATTAGTTACTAAAGCTACTAGATCCACATAAAAAGTATCCATATCGTAAGTACCCACAGCAGCCCCTGGCTGTAATAAAATTATCACATCCATTATATACCCATATATAGCATCAAATTGATGCCAAGTCCTTTTTTGTTATCTAGAAAGTGTAAATACAGGTCACGCACACACACACATCGACACACAGACATATCCCATTACTTTTTACTCACAAAAAATGCAAGCACACCTCATGCTCTAAATGATTGCAATGCGCGAATTAACAATGAAGCTGCAGATGCGAAATGCTGCCACACAAAATGTATTCAACAAGAGAGAAAGAGAAATTTCATCATAAGCACAAAGCATACTCTCCGTATGAAGATTAATTGAACATCATAGTAACACACATTATAAGTCATCGATTTTAGCTTCATAGCGTCTTTCAAATGGGGTATATAGCTCTTGCTTGAATCGTCAAGTAAGCAAACAAAGACAGCTAAAGCTATCTCCAGAGGCTTCACGTCAAATCAGCATAAATAAAAGCTGCTAAAGCCTGTAATAGCTGGGATTAAGCTACACACACGAATCGCACACGAATTCACACAAAACGGATCCTACCTATATGCTATAATAACCTAAAGGATAGTATAATTCAGTAGCCAGAACTTCTATGCAGCATAAAAATAAACCAGGAAAACTTTCAGCATAATGATAAAGAAACAATGAGGGAGTCAAAAAGCGAAATTCTTCTTGGCGTTTCTTTGGAGCTTACCAAGATCTTTGAAAAAAAGTGTAGAATCGTCTTGAAGCCCGTACTCATGGAGAAAACCTTCTTGAAGCACCTTTCCGCCAACTGTACAAAACCATAACTTTGTTAATACTGCATGATTTTGATATGCTTTTTGCCAGTGACAGATAACATCAAAGGAGGATAAAATGAACATTATTATCCCATCAGTACACGCCATATAAAGGGGGCCATAAGCTCGAAAAAAGTTGCATTTAAAAGCAAAGCAATAAAAAGAAGCAAAAATTATAAATTTTAGATAAAACCATAAAAAGAAGAAAAAAAATAAGAGCAAAAAAAAGCCACAAAAAGAAGCAAAACGAACCATAAAAAGTAAAAAACCACAAAAAGAAGCAAAAGCTTACAATTAAAAGGAAAAAATAAGCAAAACTTCCCATTATTACAGGTACTACTCAATGTAGCAGTGCATACTAAAAAAAACATCAGCCTAGGTCAGAGATGTAATTTTGGCTTGCATTAGAGATTAAAATAAAACACACATGGCGAGCGAAAACTAGTCAATAAAAAAAGACGTTAAATCATGGGTGAGCACTTCCGCAATGAGCTATATTAAAGAATCTAATCTATTCAGATGAATGCACGATAGCGCAATAACTTTGCAGTCAGTATTAAGGCTATCGTAAACACGATAAAAAGTAGTTTTTTGGACGCTCTGACAATAGCCAAACTTTTCGCAAGTATATGCTAAACCGAGGCCCTACGCTAGAAGAACTTTTACATCTAAAAACTCTTCAAGCTACACACAAAATACCAGATTGAGTTGTCCATCGCTGCCGCTCCGGATAATAATGATCTGTAAAAATGAAAAACTTAACAGCTAAACCATAGCATATAAACCCCGTGAAGCAGGAGATTAAACCTCGTAAAAAGCACGTTCCAGAAGAGAATTGGAGTGTCTCAGTTTCCAAGAAGCGCAAAAAAAGTGGCTGTTCTATTGCACACGAACGTGAAGCTCTGTTTAGTATACCGACAAAAAGCTCTCCTTCACACACAAGCATGAATCTCAGCTTCCCTCCACACACACAAGGAGAATTGATGGGAAATGCACTTGAAGCACACAGGAGCACCTCAGCATCGCATTGACAACAGCACAATCAAAGATCCAAAGAAGGTGCCTTAAGGCAGTAAATGAAGAAGCTGCTCAAAGGGAAAAGCTACCGCATCGCAAGGCAAAAAAAACCCGAAAGAATAGCTCATGAAGCTTTCCAAACATTGCAGGCCAGAAAGACAGACTATAAAAAACTTCTTACTTCACTTGCTCTCCACACTCTACCTCAAAGAAGCAAGCACCCTAAAAGGAATGCTTATAGCATTATTGCCCTACATAACATTCGATAACTGGACACAATGGATTACCCATGGCAACAGGCATAACTCAATTTTTTAACTATGCGTTCTCAGAAAACTCTGAATTTTGCTTTATCCTCCAACCCTAAGTTAAAAAGCAACCGTGGTAGAGATGAAGAAAATTTCTAAGTATGCAGGTGTTGCCAGCCGCAGTTACAGCTAAGAATATTGGCATACACATGGGTTCCAAAAAGAAGTTACCAAACCAACAATGGGAAAGCCATACGGGAAGGTGTTTGAGTGCATCTTACACTCGTAGAAATAACAATAAAAGCAAGGGTGAAACCTAGGTCATTTACAACGAAAAGCTTCTCTGTCGAACTAAACAGCAGAAACAGGGTCGTGGAAGTACCCAAATTCACGGATAAACACGCACATTGGGAGGAACTGGTGCTGCTTCATGCCCTCCATCGATAGAAAAAAGCAAATGCTATGAGATATGAAAAGGGGTGGAAAATCATATTCAATGTAAATAAATTTCCACAAAAATTTAAGGGGTAAAACAGCAAGTCCTTCATGAAGCATCAGTGCCTGCAGCATAGTCGCTGTTCTCTAGCTTACATTCTGTGTAAAATTTATCCTTAAATTCAGAAACCGATGCCTCCTCCGAGATTTCCATAGGGTAAAGATATTTCCCCGCACGATCCTTTAAGTGAATTTTCATCATGAAAGAGGTTATATAACAAAATTACCTCAGAGGTACGATTAAAAACAGGCCACCAAAAGCGTATCTCTTTCTTGGATGTGCAGCGTCGGCATACGGCGGTGCACAATGTAGACAAGAAAAGAATACGTAGAGCAAGGAAACTTTGTTTTTCAGTGGAATCAGAGAAATACCACAATGGTAGATGCGATTAAATATGTGTATATGAGAAAATTTTACATGCGTAGGACGTAAAGTAATATTGCCAGACCAGTATACTGAAGAGGTTGAGCGATACCCCCAGATATGATGAATCTGTGGAATTTCGTGGAGACCCTCAGTAAGGCGATGCAACTCATATTCTACATCGTAAAAAATAGCTCTGCTGCACGGGCATGTAGAGTCAAGGAGGCGGAGCAAGCAGTGTAGATTTTACGTGCGGCAGTCAAGGAACCCGATACAAAATGGAGGGAATAAAACGGCGAGGCTTTCAACGGGCTTCGTAGGCTTACAGTGTAGAGTTTGGCACGGTCGCGCTGCAAGGTTTAGTAGGATGACGATTGTGAGTCCATGGGAGACTGTCAGAGGTACTGTGGGTGACAGCCTCACAAAAGTACTGAGGAGCGATAGAAGGTGAAGAGGTCGAAGTTTTGGGGTGGAATTAGAAGTGCGCAGGCGATGATGCAAGTTTTAGGGTAAACTTTGAAGGCTTCGATCGTAAGGGAACTAAGCATGGATATTTGAATTTGCAACAACTTGCATAAAGAAAGTATTACCACGACAATGTAAGTAAACAAAGTAAAATAAACGAAAACATGAAAAGGGAAGTATATGTAGAAATTTGAGTTGAAAGGATTCACGATGTACTAGAATCATAACCTATCCAAAAAGGTCATTGCCTGAGGAAGATAAGCATAGTTTTTTTGTATAGTTTTCGGCAGCAACATGCTTTAGGAGCTTTAACAACACTCCTTACGAATAAAAGCACGTGTGTAAAATAGCTTCACCGTGCATTCTTTGCGTAATGTGTATAATGCTCAAGGCGTACTTCTTAAAACCGCAATGCATGCAAAGCACAGCATGCAACAAGCTTTCAGAAATGAATGGCTTATTGGATTCCTTGTAGGTGCTATGATTCAGGTTGCTCGATTTCAATCAACCCTGTAGATGAGGCTAAATTTAAATAAAGGCATCTAGCAATTAGGTAACAGCCAAAAGATTAACTTCTTCGAAGGTAAAAGAAGTTAGCCTGGCATCTGAGCATAAATCATTGTTATTCCTCTACTAATAGATGACTGAGAAGCTCAAAATGCCATATAATATTATCATTAACTCGAAGACGTACACTTTGTGAAAAAACAAGGTCAGTATTCAAAGGGGTAAGAACCGCGCAGCCTGATATGCAGGACAGAGCTGAGAAACTTGCAAAAAACCTCGAAGACTGGCAGTCTCAGTTTAGAGTCATCGAGTAAAAGTAGCAAGTCAAACATACCAGCGAACCGAAAGAAAACTTTCGTTTCCGCCCACCTTAGAGTTAGCAAGTAAAAGCAGCAATTCAAACATAGCAGCGAGCCAAAAGAAATCTTTTGCTTCCAGGAAGTGACTCATACTACTTGTATTAATGGCCTGGAAACAAGGCTAACGAAAAAGATAATAGTGGGAGCCAAGAGCATTACCCTTAAAAAAACCTAAAGCTAACCAAATATTAAACGAAGTATATTTCCTCGTGATTAAACATCATTCTTGCATCTAGAGCCAACTGGGACCACTACGTAGAAAGTCAAATCTACGTGCCATTATCCGTAAATCTTAAAATGGCACTGCAGAAAAACCCATAGCATACAGCTGCATAAAAGTTTCAGTATTTCACCATCCAGTAACTGACGAGCAGAATATGATCACTGCTTGAAAAGCTTTATTTAGTAGTGCTTTTAAGGCTTAATAATTCTGAGTAGTACTGATAAAATTAAGGAAATCACGTGATACATACTAGAAACACGCCAGGACAATCGAAGGGCCTCATCATGTGAATAGCTGCCGGGTAAGAAATCTTTTGGTTTCCCATATCTTCCATTAAATCGAGTACTACAACAATTTTCAGACAGCAGCATGTACTTTAACTCCAATCTATCGAGCTGTAGACCATCATTTAAAATACTCCAGACATTAAGTGCCTCATCGCATTATATGCCCCAATCTAGCAGCAAACTTGAAGCCAATTAAGTGGGTAACATTACGATATATATTTGAGTTCTGGCGTTTTTTTTACCAAAAAACTGTTAAAATTTAATTTCTAGCTACTAGTAGTTCAGCTGCACCGCAATCTTGTATAGTAGCCATTAGCGTCGAAGTACACTCTCCACGAACATAACGTCACCGGCAAAGCGCACCTAGTAGTGAATAAATTTTACCATACAAAAAAATATGCAATAAGCGTTTGTCTCTAATGTAGTACACTAATATTCCTGGATTGGAAGGTTTTCCCCGCATCCACCCGAAAAAGTTCATGTTATTTTCTCCAAATTATACGAACAAACATCCATTAGCAGCGCTGAACAGGAATCTTTCAACCCTAGTTACCTTCAATCCACGTACTCGCATATTTCCAGGTTTGCGCTCAGTTACAGAAGGAGCATTTTACGATAAAAATAGGCGCAATTTTTGACGGCGAGCAATTCGAGGAAAGTATAAACAATGCTCTCAACAGATCGGCTCATTTTTCTAATAATAAGCAGTTCCATGAAATGAACTTACCATAGCTTTCATGTAAAAATTTGTAGCTATTTAAGCAAAGTCTTTTCCAGAAAACAAATACGCTACTTTCTGCTAGAAATGGATTAAAAATTAGGCTTACACAGAGAAAGGATACGATTTTTTTAGGAGTATTTCCGGGGTTGCAATGTGGCACACAAATCTTTGATGCAAAAGCATACTACTTTTAAAAGTTCCATTCTGATCGTTTTATAGCGGTAGAAAAAACGACCAAAGCAGCCGCATGGTTCACTATACATAACCCCCGCAATACTGAATAAACGGTACATCATTTACATAATTATTTAAATGGTACCAATTTGTTGCGTAATGATTTCCATAGGTTATCATTCACTATGTTATATCCTAAAAAAATATCAGATAAAAATTGCTTTTCCGTGAAAGCCAGCAAAACGAGCTTCACAAGCTACAAATACTGCAAAGTGTTCGCCAGCGAAGAAGCACAAATTAAATGCAGCCAATATTACTTCTTTGTTGCCTACTTAAACTAGGACTGATGATGCGAGGCTTACTTGCTAAATAACCCCCGTGCTATCCGAATAAATCCAATTTCATAATTGTCAGTTTATACGCTCCACAAAAAAATTTTCCGTTTCTAATTCTCTAGGTGAACAAAAATGGGTAAACATCAAGAAAATAGGAAGCAGCAAATTCAACAAAAGCAGTGAATAATCTAATTTCGCAAAAGCATATACTGTGTTCAGTAAACTTATGCCGCGAATGACAAATGAGTACGTATGGTAAAACAAGTCACTAAGACACTAGGAAAACTTCTAAACTTGCAAAATCATCAAGCAAAAAAGTAGCCAAAATATAAAAAATGCCCAAAAGAAGATCCAAGAATAAATAAAACCAGACGAACCCTTTCGCTAAGATAAATATACAAGGCTATTTAAACCAAAAAATTGGTTTCTGAACATTCAGTATTTCTATACTAGTTAACCTAATCAATATGAAGCTACAGAAGTAAATCAGTAATTCAGGGTAAAAAATCAAGAATCAATGCCCAGTCAGGGAATAGAAAACAAGCAAACTAGGAGGAAGCTAAATATAAATTGAAGCCATAAAGAACACAGGCAGAGCTTTGATAAAGTATTTATATCTTTTTTTCTCAGCAAAGAAATGCAGGATATTCCATTAAATAAATTTTAGAAACCATCCTTTCTTTGAGCTTAAAGTACTTCAATATAACGCAAAATTTGATAACTCGACGGAATCGAGAAATGTCTAGCTGTAGTGACGGGCTTCATCCATTCGTGGAATAAATTTCACTACTTATGCTAGATGATAGCTCCTGGAGATGCGGTGGGATGCCAGGGCTGGCCGAGATAGATTTCATCAAAAAACAACGAGAAGACTAATCTATATCTTATTTCACAAAACTTGCCTGTAGAGCAGAAAAAAAATTCATTACGTAAAAGCCTTTCAACAGAAGAACAAGAAAACAGCCTTTTCCCAACGGCTCCTCAGACTCCAACTAGGAAAAGCAGCATATACATGGAAATATGGGGAAAGACGTCTCCTAAATCATATAAAGTACTCAACGTCAGTAACTTTTTCCTGCACAATGCAGATAAAACAAATATAAAATGGAGCATCTTATCCCATAAGTATATCCTATTTATTGGACTATGCGTTTTCAAGGCAATTTTATTAAGTACATTGAGTAAATTTTAACTTCGAAAAACGCGAGTAAAAAGCCATTTTTATGGCTTCTTCTTAGTTAACGCAGAAAAAACACACAAGCTCCGAATTTAATATAAGTGTGCATCATTCTAGGTAAGCTGAATTTATAAAAAGAGCTCAATTCACATGCCTTAAGCGTTACTTAGTCATGATCAATTGCCCCTATTATGTTGAAATTTGCACTTAAGATATCAATTAACTGCTTTCAAAGGTACTTGAAAATATTCTGACGGTTTCTCTTCTTTCTTAGACAATGATATCTTGGTGGCATTTGAATAAGCAGAACCTTCTGCCTGTGCTTTTGCAGTCTGTTCCGGCGTCCATTTCAGCTCCCCCTGCATGAGTCTAATCACCTGAAGAAACACAAAAAGCTCAGATATTTCCGCTTATTCTCATCATTT
>JADHZB010001951.1:0-51781 GCA_015657535.1 Nephromyces sp. MM_2019
GCTCTTCTTCCTTTTTCTCTCTTCTTATTCTTCATCTTCTTGTTGCTCTTCTTCTTTTTGCTTCTTTCCCCCCTTCTTCCTCCTTCTTCTCCCTTCACCCCTCTTCCCACCCTTCCTCTTCCTACTTTCCTACGTTTTTTCGCGGTATTTACACCTCAAATTCCTTTTTTTTCAGGGTGACTTATGTAAAGCTCATTGCTTGTGATGACTGTACAGTCGTCCTTTGTGGAGTAAAATCGATGATAAACTTACTCAATTGCAGCAGGACGCGTATACACGCAGTGGCTCGCTTTTTGAAGTAATTTTTATTCTTTTGCAGTTTCTAGTTTTGTTCTTCTCTGCAGATTCTACATTTTTTTTTGTCTAATTTTCATGAAAAAGTACGAAACAATTTGCAAAAACATTTTTTCTCAGCGAAGAGTGTGTTGAGTTGATGCAGTGAAATGTGATGCACACATGCTATTGAACTGATGTGTGTAGTCGTTCTGTGTGTGAGGTTTTTTTTCTGCCAAACTCAAGCTTCGTTGTGTGTGTGGTGCGTTTTTGAATGTGTTCTGGTACTTTTGTGCATAAGAATCTTTGGTAGTATTTGTATAAGTGTGTATGGTGATTTTGGAGTCTTTTCGATGGTTTTTAGCATACTTCTCGTGCTTGCCATTCAACTAATGCATGTGTGTATTTTTCCGTCTTTCAATGAGTGTATGTGTGTGTGCATTTCTACATATCATTCACTTAGGGTGTCTCCATTTCTCCACCATTAGATAAATCTGAGCATACTTCTTTGTGTGTAACAAAATGAGTAGTGTGTGTGTACATTCGCAGTGTATTTATTGTACTCTATGCTGGCACGGTGATAGTAGCTTTGCTATAAAGTGATGGCGTAAGGAGTGTGTGTGTGCAGACTGTTTATCCCGTTAAGCTGCCACTAGAGATCCTTGAGTGCGCAATTCTACCAATTGCTTCTATCTTCTCTCTCAAAGCGTAGAAGCATGTTCATGGGTTCATGCTATGAGATAAGCTGGCCTGCACACACACACGCACACACGAACACACACGCACACACGAACACACATGCACACACTAACACACTTATTGCTGCTTTTTGGAGGTAGAAACTGCAAATTTTAGCTCCTTTCTAGAGGTAAAAGCAATTATCGGATTGCCTTCCTTTCTACAGGCTTGAGAACTCAGTAGATATTGAAGTCTTTGCCTATCTCGAGCTACAGCCGCTGCTTATAGGCGACACACGTGGAATCACACTTGGACCATACAATGGTGTGTGTCTTGAGGATATAATTTTGCTGTTTATTCCTCTTTGAATGAGAAATCTAACGTTTTATAACTTTTTTGTTGCTATTTGGCTGCTTAATCACATCTTCAAGTCTGATTGGTCAAGTACCTGCTTCTTCGGATTTTTTGTGGAGTTTTTTGAGTTTTTTTGGTGTTTTTGTGGGTGTGGTTTTTGCTGTGATTTGTAGGAGTTTTTTGGCGTTTGTGTGTGTGTTTTTCGGGATTTTTTGGAGGTTTCTGTTGTGTTTTTTTTTTTTTTTCATTTTTCATCTGATTTTCTCCGTTTCAGCGTTAAAATCACCTTTTTTCTTGTGATTTGCCGAATGATTACTCTCCTGCCTCTTTTTCTTGTGATGTTGTTTTTACCTTAACGTTGAGGTGTATTATGTTTTCTTATTTTTCTAGTCTTTTACCGGAATCAGGCGAAAACCTTGGAAAAATGCGGGTTAAAGTAAGTAAAATAATTGGTAGAAGTGTAGTGCAGACGTACACACACAAATATGATGCCCACGCATAAAGCGCACACATAAACATAAAAACACATGCGCAAGCATCGGTACACACATGCACGTCCACATACACACACACACGCATAGATCCGCGTAGACCCATACACTCACACACGCGCAAGCATAAACACACACATACACATTCACACGCACATACACATAAAAATGCACACGCGTGAGCATAAACATACACACACACACTTACACATAAACTCACACATGCATATCCACCAACTCATAAAAAAACACACACATTCCCCCCCAACTAGCCTAATTAAGCATACAAACTCACTTCTTCTTTTGCAGATTCCTCAAAGAAAACGTGACAAACTTCGCCTATCCCATCTGTCGAGGGCCTTTCAATGCTGCAGCACGAGAGACTAGTGATTTGCTTAGGCCTAAGAAGCTCTTAGAGCCTCCTCCAGATGGCAGCCCTAACATTACCTCCTTCCACCAGTGGAATCTGAAGAGGAGAGATGAAGCTTATATGTTTCATCTGGTGACTCCAGAACATCTGCAGGTGTGTGTGTGTGTGTGAGGTTGAGTTTTAAAGCAGCTTTTCGTGATTCTTGTGTGTGGAAATTTTTTTTGGATTGTGCATGTGATATGTTGATTTCGCTGTGGTGTATGTGCAGTTTTGGCATGTCTTTTGAAACTCTCTGTGTGTGCTGTGTGTGGTTTATGAGTACTGTTTTTGGGCTCTAATTAGTATATGTGTGTGTGGTTTTTTCTTGTATTCTGTGTGTTTGTGTGTTTTTTTGGGGAATAGGGCTGAAATTTGATGTTTAAATCCCCTATTTTCCTGAAAAATGATGTTTTTTTAGGTCATTTATTTGCCATCGCCTACTTCTTTTGATGATGAAAAAGCTACTAGTGCCGAGAATACAGGAGGAGGGCTATACTCAGAGCTGAGTCTTAGTCATTTAATGCTCCCGAAGATCTACTATGATGCCGTAAAGAAGGAACAAACAAAGGTCACACACAAGCACACACAGAAGCACGTAGTCATTTATACACGCATAAAAAAACACACGCGGAATAACAAAGTCACGCACACATATGTATACATCAAAAAAACACCGGCCGGCGCACATTAACCCACACACACTAGCCCACACGCACCACTTTCTTGGCTGTGACCTATTCATATGAACTAGTTTCTTGCCGTTTCATAATTCCTCAATCCTCAAGCAAGCAACGCTCAATGAGCTTGATTTAGCCTACCTTTTGATTCTCTGCGGAAACCTCCAATCTGCTGAAGTATAGTCAAACTAATAAATTCCTCTCTTTTGGCCAGTTTCTTACTTTTTCTTCTTTTATTTTGCTCGATATTCAGATTATGCAGTTGCAGCGGAATATTCAACTGCTTCCGCTAAGTGTTACTCAACGAGCCAAGTTTGAAGAGCTTTTAAGCATGATGCTAGCGTAAGTTTCCTGTTAAAGCGTATCTTATTGATGCCTATTATAGACTCCAATCTGAACTTTTGCACTTGATTCACCACTTTATAGCGTAAAACATGAAAAACCCTCTAGTGAGTATAGCCGGAAAATTAGTGTGTATGTGGTTTGTTTTGTGTGTGTGTAGATTCCACGGCTTTATTTTGATTTTTTTAGGCAATTAAGCTCGTTTTCTTGCCTTTATGCCTCTCATTTTTTTATCGTATTATCGGTATATTTCGCTCATATAAATCTTAGGGTTAAGGGTTTTTTGTCATCCCTTTGTCGTTCAAAAGTCTTTATAATGAAGTTTTGTTCTTCTGATTATCTCATTATGCTGAAATTACTTGCTAATATTACTCTTGACTTTGTTTAATCGCAGTGATTTTGTCAAAAAGGATAAGAGATATCATGCGTTACTGGAACTTCTAAAGATGGAAGAGGTAAACCTTTGAGATTTTTCATATTCGCTAACTCGTGGGATGAGGTGGAAGATAGAAAATTCGAAGGAGGGGATAGAGAAGAAGAGATAATGGAGAAAAAAGGTGACGAAGAAGAGATAATAAGCAGATTCACTAACCCAGAAGCAAGTCTTATCAGACAATTTCTTGTGTGCTAAATTAGGAAAAAAATCTACAGACTAGTTGGAAGGCCCTCTGCCACATCTTCTCTTGAAAATCACTTTTGAAACTTTGTTAGCCACCTCTAGCAATGGTGAAACCTAGTTTCTAGGGGGTAGTTAATCGCACACATAATGCTGATCATATCAAACCTTTAGCTTTGGTAAGACCTAGTGTGTAGGAGATGGTTAATCGCCAGCCCAATCTTGGCCAGATAATAAGCAGGAAGAAGTTCAACCTGGTGAAGCCATTTTTTGCTTTGTTATAGTTGCATAAATTGCACGCGCTTATCTTTGCTGCATTAAATTGTTTTGTGAGTGATTTTGAAGTTTTTTTCATCGAAAGTGTAGCTTACCAACATAAAACAGCTATGAGCATTGTTCTATCTACAGGCAAGGGTCTACGATAAGATGAAATCATGAGAGAATCTCTCATACACTTTCTCCACCATGACACGATTTAAAAATATGCAAGGCCTTCTTTGCTAATGGCAGCGAATTTATATTATTCCGCTGTCTTTGCAAGGTCTGCAGCGATGCTAGTGTATAAATCGAACTGAAGGTTCTCTCTTTTAGAATCCCCACGGTAGTACTACCGTATTATAAGCTGCCTTTGATAGCCCTCACGTGATACTCCTTTTACACGAAATTTCTGCTGAGCAATCAGCTTTTTTAGTTTCCCTAGTAAGCGTTAAAGAATCTAGATTTCTTGTTTTAATTTTACAATTTCTAATTCTTGTATATCTATAAAGGAAAAGTTTGCTTTTTACATATCCTGAAGAAGGTATATTTTGGGTTTAGTATCAGCATCAGTACCTTTTCCCGCATCTTGGATTAGTTTTTTTTAATTTTTGTACTTTAAAAGTCTACTGTTTTTTTTGCCCTTTGCGTAGTTTCTTTTTCTATTTTTTTTCTTTTCGAAGTGATTTTTCTGCTGAGCAGCCTGCTGGAGAAAATGTGTGGTAGTGTGTTTGCATTTCTGCTATGTGAACCAATAGGTTAAACTTCATATTTTTGTATGTAGCTGATATTTTTGCGAGCAATCGCGTGTATTTTAGCAGCATAGAAACATGTTACCGCCTTTTGTGTCTTTTAAGAGTAGTTTTTCTACTATACTCGAATGAATTTTTTTTGGCGTTTATATAGCGATGGGAATGTTGTTACTTAAACATGGCATTTTGTGTGATTATGTGCACGCATACTTGTGCAGTTTAGCTGTATCAAAGTGGCCTATCAAAGCACCCACATTACCTTCCAAATAAGGTTGATTTTTGGGAAGACAGAACTTGCTAAAGCGATTTTTTTTTTTTCGATTATAAAAAAAGAATCTTCAGAGACGCTTAGTATAGTTTGCAAACGATGGTCTGGAATGTTTATAATTTTTTCTTGCCAAAAGTGATGCGTTGCGAGTGTAAAAACTCAAGACTTTAGTTGATTTTTTTCTTTGAAAGAGTTTAAAATCATATTTAGGTTTTTCACGCCCAATTTGCCGCATTAATTTAGAAAAAATCGCTTTCCACGCAGCAGCAAGGTTTTTTTTTTCCTATGATGCGAAGCCTTTTGCTGATTCAACATTTTTTTGAAGTACCCCCTAACTCTGTTTTAATTTTCCTATTTTAGAATAGTTAGAAAATTTTTTTTGCATAGTTCTACCACTTCAGGTAGTTTTTAGCAGGCTAAAGAACGTGGGAAATAGCCGCCTGTGCTTGCACATATTTGTACGAAGTTTATTGGGTATCTTCTGTTTGATGTTTGTCAAGTTTTCGCGCAATTTTGTTATTGCGCTATATATATCTTGTCTGGTTACATTTCGTCAATTTTCAAGCTACGGTATTATCCATCCTTTGCTGACAAAACAACCTGGTGAAACCGGAGTAGCCTATTCACGTGTTACTTCTACATCGTATGAATATTTCCTCTTTTTTTTGCTAATCGTATAGTATTTGTAGATTAGTTCATAGCGCAATAAACTGTGAATGAAAATGCTGCATGGAGTGGTCTAAAAATATTTTAAGAAGCGCAACATAGGTCTCCCTTTGGCATAATGATTGTACTAATATATCAAAAAGGAAAACGTAAAAAAATGATAATCAGCCGCTCTGTGAACGATGATAAGTCGGTGCCGACACCATTTTCGTTGGTTAGTACACACTGGTTATTCCTTCGAAGCCACCCGCTTTTTAGTATGCATACGCTAAGCTGGAATTTTTTCCAAGTTTTTAAGCGCGCTGGCTTCCCCTACCACTTCGTAAAATGAAAATCTGTGATTTTCCATGGCAAGGCATAAAGCAACCTGTCTTGGGAAAATGTGCGCATATACCTCTCTCTGTCTCCCTCCGGGGGCTCTGTCCAGGGGATGGAAGAAATTCATGAAGTACATGCGCTCTATGTGTGTATGGATGCAACCTCAATTTTTTGTCTTTGATTGGTTATGGCGGCCTCTCAGTAACTGGAGAGAATGGGGAAGGACTTTTATCGAGAGTGCTGATAATTGATGCAAAAGTATGTTGGGCTGATGCATACATATTATAATAGAGCTGCGTGTAGAAAGTCGGAATGCGGAGCATAGTATCTACGTGTTAGGCCAATCATAAACTAGTTGAACCGAGTGTATTTTAAGAGAAGAGTTAAAATTAGAAAGTGCTGTTACGCTTTGCTAACCAGAAGTTTATGATTTCTTAAAAACTAAAGATTGTGAAAAGCTGCTTTTCGCCCAGCTTATTATCTTTCAAACGGAAGAGGCATTAAGCCGTAGGATCGCCATGAAAAAACCACCTGCCATGAATACACCGCCGATAACCAATAAATTTGTTATTTTTCCGTGCCCAGGAATCTGCATGTTTACCGCGGAGTAATAAAATTAAAATCGCTGATTTACAAAAAGAATATTTAAAACTTAATAATCGAAAGAATAAAATAGTTAAAAAAATTAGGTGCAGTTTGGAGTCAAAAAAGTAGTTGCAACTAAGTGGCAATGGTTATTTGCTAGTGTTTGCTTTTGTTGAAGCTTCCAGTCCTTCGTACTGACTTGATACGCTTACTGAGTAGTTGTTCAGTAACTGCAAGTTCTTGGTCTATGTCGTGCAATTGCTAGGTTTGCAAATACTTCCAAAAATTCATTGGAACTAGCACTAAGGCTCCCGGTGGGATGGAAAAACATACACAGGGGAAATGCCAGCTACTCATCATGAGTGGCTCCAATGAGCGAATTCTCAAGGGTCACATGTGCCAAACACGAGAAATGAGGAAGTGGCCAGTAACCTGCTGGCTGAACTTCCTCGGACTTTACAGATACCAGTTAGATTCGCTGGCGGTTTCCAGCTAGAATGGGGTTATCATAGTGGACTTCCGTACCACGCTTGTCTCGCTTGCCTTCGATCTCCTTCGTAGCAGGTACCCCGCTCAATTTCGCGTAGAATTCTCTCTTTTTGCATTCCTCACTGTTCTGCCCAAAATTCCGTAAAATACATCAATTGCGTGAGCGAATCCGTGGCTATTTGTGCAAATAACTCTTGTATTGGGGCTGTAGACACCTACAAGAAAAGCAAACAACTAAAGTACTGGATGCTCTCTTTTCATGAAAGAGAACACTTTCTCAGCCTCTGCTTCCCATTAGTAACATTAGTGTAAAAAAAATTCACACGTGATCTCTTCGATACTACCCTAACAACCGGCTATAATCTCGCTGGTAACTGTTTTATGCAATTTAGTCCATTGAGAAATATAAAATATGTGGAGCGCGACACAGAAGTTGCTTAATTGGTATTTGCTTGCTTCAGAACGACTTAAACTTCTACACCGGTACTATTTGTATAAGGGCGTTGACTAAATGCAGAAAAGCAATTATATAGAACATTAAATGGTGTAAGCTGTGTGTGCTGGGTTCTTTCCATTTTAGACGATGGTATACATTCTGACATGATTCCCACTTTTTTCTGTATATGCAGCAAGTACATGTGCAAAGTCTTACTTGCAAGTGTTCAATGAGTACTATTCGAGGTTGTAGAAATCCAGTACTGAGTTCAAGACATTTGCTCGTACGGTGGTTTAATGACAGCATACGATGCAGAAATGTAGATTTTCTGCAGCCAGTAAGACACTTCTACAACACTTCGACTGGAAACGTATACTTTCTGTTGGATATTTGGTTTTTTTGCTATCAGGAATATATCGTACCGGATTGAATTTCTGAACACTTGCAGCTTGCTAGCAGGATTTGAAAATGCATTTTTTCTTGCTGGTAATCTGATAAAAGTATTTTACACGGCTCCAAATGCCCTAGCTTATGATCTGTTACAACATCAAATATTGGGGTTATCAATACTGCTGGTCAAGACCATACTATACTTGTTATGATGAATCGAATCATCAAAGAAAGCATTGTTTAGAATTAAATAAAATTGTTGTTTAATTATGACACAATAAGTTAAGTGGATAAAACATATTATTTTAACATATTTTAACCACTTTTGGTACGGCAAGATTCTTTTTGGAGACTTTAGCTGTTACGCATAAGAGCGTGTATACAAAATGCAGAAATTTCATACTTGCTTTTATGAATCTAAAGTATCATATGGTCTTGAGGAAATGGTATTATATATACTTGAATTTCTTTCTCAGAAGTTTTTTGTGTTTCAATTACTATAATATTACCAGTTTGCAAGAATAACCTGCCAAGATATTTTAAACTATGAGCACACTATAACCTTCAAAGCTAATCTAATCTCTAAAATAATGAGTGTATCGCTATTTTGAATCGCTGTGGGTTGCTTTACTGCATTTCATTGCTTTCATTCTCTGCGACGCTTAAATCACCTCCATTACGGCACAAAAGGGTAATCCTGCTTGTTTTCCTCAGTTTTGAAGCTCAATACACAATGTAAAGTTTTTCTCATTTTACTTGGTGTTCAAAAATGAATTTCGATAAAGCCATGAGTGTGATCATGCTTAATATAAACCTGATCTCCTGCATAACCTTCGCACCTTCGCAAAGTCTCTCTATCCCAAGCCTTGTATATAGTAGGCAGTACAGCTTGTAAGCCTTTGACGGACCCGACTTCCGGGTGAGTACGCTTCGTGGAGCTGAGCTGCAATCTATACATACAACACTGTAGTTATTATACGTGTCGTCAATAAAAAACGTTACAATAAAACCTTAATAATATATATGGACTAATCTGGGATCGCTTAAAACCTGAAACACTTGCCCCTGCTAGCTCACACACCAGCTTCCTCAGGCATGTTTGACTTTGGTGACACACCACCACTCCGCCCTAATATATAAAATGTTCAGCGGGTACGCCACTCGCACACAGCACCCCCCGAATTTTAAACCGTAGTTCTAAACTCGTCGGTTTACATAGTTGTAATGCAAATGTGTATAAAATCTCCTCTATCCATGCTGCTATTTTGACTTCTGAGGCACATACTCAAGTATATATGTATGTAGCAAAACAAAAGCAAAGGAGGGCGGATATGCTCTTAAGCCTTCTTTTAATGTCTTCCTTTTATGCTACCGTTGCTTTCCCATATGAGTGTACGTACACCGCCGTTTCCTACTTTATAAATTGATTGGCGAGCGGCTCCTGGCTTCAGCCTTCCGATTCAAGTGAGTAGCACATTTTTGTCGATTTGGCTTTCTGCAAGTTGTTTTTTCGTATTCAAAAAATTGTGGTTCGGCGGGTTTTTTACTTTGCAGCTCTCCGCTATGGAGATAGGACGAATGAGCGTTGGAGATATAGAGAAAACGTGTATGCTTTTGCGGCGTTTATTGTTTTGCTGGTATGCACGGTGAATTTGTACATTGAGGTGGAAAAATGGGCGGGGGGTATTGGGAGTTGGTACTGGAAAGTGATGCTTTGCTGTGCATGCTTGTCTCTGTTTTGTTTGCGTTTTGATGCTTGTTCTCGTTATGTAGTACGTGGGTTGCCGTACTTAGTGAGGTTCAATAGACAGACATAAACAATGCGGCGCTTGGGTTAGTGAGTGGTTTTTTTCCCCTTTCCTCCTCTTTGTGTACTTTTGAGGCAATACAGTGTCTGTCTCTTCCGTCTATCCTTGAATGTTTGCCTTTATGTGTAGAAGCGACACGTGAAGCAAAAGGATTGTTCTGCTTAGGCGTTTAGTTTTGGATGCGCTTGGACCTTTTTATGCATGTTTTTGCATTTAGAGGTATTTGGGAGTGGTTTTTTCCTATGCATGTGCAGTTTTTGTTTTATTCGGATGCGTTAGTAAGGGAGGCTAGCGGTGAAAGCTATCACCGCTGCCATAACGCCGCTCAAAGTCGCTAAAGCGGGACAGATAGGATGTGAAGTATTCGCTATTATTTTTTGTCTAGTAAGGGCCTTATTATTTGAAGCTATTCACCGCTTTTAGCTGTTTTGTTGCTCTCCTTTGATGAGCAGTTCGTGGATGTAGTTGCGCCTTGTCTTGAGTACTTTATGTTGACCTGTTTGGTGAACGAGTGTTTGAGGTAAATACTTGAGGATAGCCTGAAACTTTTATAGTCCTGGAGTAGTTCTGCGACTTTTTGCTGAGGAGGCTGAAATTTTGTCGGTGCTTTTTTAGGCTATTATTAAGAACTGAGGCAGTGTAGAGTGCATGTGCTGATGTGCTAGAATCCTCCAGTTTTACCATTTAGCTGGTAAGTTCGTATAGCTTTTCAAGCGTTTTTATTTATGGCACAGTTAACAAGACTGGCTGTTTGGATAAGTCTCTTGTGTATTTCAAGAATATGTCGTTACAGGAGTCGTTTATTTGCCATTTAGAGTATTATCTATTTAGCGAAGAAAATCCTTTGAAAATATTGTCTAGCGGAGAATTTTTTTTTGGATTTTGGTAAAAAGATCAAAAGGATGAGAAACTAAAGAAAAACCTTGTGAGATTCAGCACTGTCAATTCTCGGATATGTATGCAGTTTTATGGCTATCATTTCGGATTTTTTTAGCTTTTTCTTTTGTTTGAAGGCGATTTCTTGATTAGGATGCCACGCATTTACTCCAAATATAAAAGCCTTTGGCGGTTTAAATAGTCTTCTTGTCATGTGTATGTTTCGCTCTTAGTTTTTACCTAATCACAACTTTCTCTTTCTATTTTCTTGAAAACAAGATTTGTATAATTTCCCCTCAGAGATGTGCACATAAGATATTTTTTTTTGATAACTTCATTGCTTCTTGCCTGTGACTTAAGAATTTTTGTTTTTTCCCAGGCAAGACGCCATTTGGTCTTTTCATAAATTTTTTTTCCCACTCATGACGAGTAGCTTTTGTGGGCAGGATAGTTTTATTACTGTGTGTCTGGATTCTCCTCTGTGAGGCAACAAGTTATACTTTTTTTCACCTTTACTAAAGAAAAGGACAGAAATTACTGATTTTTTCATGTGTGTGCTTGTTCTCTAAAGTGGCTGATTATGCTACCAGCATCGTCTTTTCTTATTATTTTATGTTTACTAAGTCATAAATCCCCCAAAGTTCAGCTTCTGCTCCTTCACTTTAAATTTAATTTTTGTTGCGTTAAACATTGATTCTCGCGGGAATGGTAGAAGTTCCTAATCAGCTCCATCTGTTTTACCCTAAACTACGCTAAGAAGCTCGGGCTTCATAATAGGATTCTTTCGTTGCTAATTATCTCCTTTCCGTGTGCTCTCTTGTGTTTTTTTTTCCTTCTCTTCTTTTTCCATCTGATTAAATACATATATATATATCCAACTCAACCCCTTCCAAATTCCTCCAACTCAAATTATCACCTAAGCATCTCGTATGCTAAAAAAACACACTTTACCATCTGCACCACAATAAGATTTCATGCGCAATAGCCACAAGCCAACCTCTCATTCCCTCTCTTGATCTTTCCTCTCAATACACCCCTCCCCATCCAAAACTTCTTGCAGGTAAACCAAGGATTTTTGCGCGTTTCAACTGTATCACTGGAAATCGTTGTTCGCCCCTTCCTCCCCCCCTGTATATACAACCACCCCCCCCCTCGCGAGCAAAACGCCGTCTATACATATGAAGACCGCTATACCTCCGAGCACGCATCGTCTGCCACCTGCTGGCGTTCCTCCTGATGCAGCTACTCTCTCGCCCAGATCTTCAAAGTTGTTTAACGAAGTTCACAGCATTTTAGATGCTTACAGTTATACAGAAATAGATTCATTTAAACTACTTTCGTCGCTTTCTTTCGAACCCACGCGAGTAGATGATGCTGTTCGTCAAATTGTTGAGTCTTATTCAGGGCATGAACAAGGTATATGGAAAGTAGCCAGCAACAGCAAAAGGAAAGCAAACAATAACAATGGGGGGGGCGCAGGAGGTGGCGTTTCTCCACCTCGCACTTCTTTTGGTAATGCTGGTGCGGGAAATGACGGAAATCGTGGATTTAACAGAAAATCAAAGTCTTTTACTCCTCGCGGAGAGCGTGGTGGTGGAAATGTGGGAGACGGTAGTAGCCACCCAGAAAATACGGCTCGACATGGTGAGACGACGGATAAAGCAGCAAGCAGCGGCCAGGCGATATCAACTACTAATACAGGGAATTCTGGGGAGAAGAAAGGTGAAGTGAATGTTCCATGGGGTTTGAATGAAGATTTGAGGGGAACTTCTACTACTGGTGCTCCTGCTTCTAACATTAGGCCAGCGCACAACGGGAATTCACGCCGTGGTGCAAGGGGAGCTTCTTCTTCTGTGAGGGGGGGAGGCAGCGCAGCTCTTACGCCAGCTTATAGGGGTCATAACGCTAGAGGGGAAGGTGGCGTGGGGGGGTTTAATGATGCTGGGATGGCATCGCGTTCAGGCTACCAGAGCGGCAGTAAACCCAGGGGAGGTGGAGAACGGAGGACTTCTTTCCATCCTGGTGGGGATAGAGCGGCGGTGAGATTTGAAAAAACCGCTGCAGGTGGATCTTCTATGAGTGGCTTGAGCGTGAAGAAGGAGGGTGAAGCAGAAGCTGCTGAAGGTAAGAGTTAACTGGGGTTTTTGAAGCTTGTATGAATTCCACCATTCCACTATACCCTGAGATGCACCTCACCCCCCTCTCAAATCCTGCTCAAATCCCACCACTACGCTCAAGTACTGCCTCAAATCGCACCACTTCTCGATCCCACCCCTCAAATCCTAATTAAATCGCTAGCATTATTGCTAGTATTCATAGGGCTGCCTTACATGTATAGTGCATGCTTCTCATGTGATACTATCACTTTTGTACCCGCTTTTAGCCTGTGAAATTGCCCTTCTAGCTCTGCAATTCGCTTGATACTTGCCATAAACTCAACTAGCGAAGCGATGCAGATTTCATTCAAGTAGTCTTAAGCCAAACTTATTGCTCACACACACATTAGTTCGTACACCAGCGACTTGAGGGATCCTCATGAAACGGATAATCCAGTATTTCTAACTGGAGGATGAAAAGCAGCTCAAGCAACGCGCATGCATCATGCACACGAGTAAACTAGCTTCTTCAAAGGCTTATACTAGCATTGCTGGTGATAGCAGCAGCTGTACCAATGCTATTAGCCTTATGCTAGGAGCAACATCAATGATCTCCTCATCTATCTTTTATCATGCAGTCTACCAGCTAATGATAAGCATACTGGCTTATTGTGTCTACACTCCTAGATATAACCTAGTGTATTTCTATCTTTAATCAGGCAATTCAACTAGCGAAGCATATTATCTTAGCGTATCTACACTCCTTCACACAACCTAGTATGTGTCTCTCTGTTTCCTCAGGCAGTCAACCATCTAATGATAAGCATGCTACTACACCTGAAGAGTTGAGGAACGAGACGGTAGCAGACGAGACTGGAATGCCATCTCATCCCAGTGTAAACAAGCAATTTGACAGAAAAGGAGGAAACCTTGAAGCAGAAGAATCCACACACACACTTCCCTCGACAGTAGGGGATGATACTCTTCAAGGAGCCCCTACTTCTAGGAGTTTCGCCAACAGCAGCAGACCCAAGAGCGGGACCTCCTCAAGGGGTGGTTTTGTGGGCATTCCTGGCATTCGTGGAAGGGGACGTGGAGGAAAGAATGCTCTAGCTGCTGGTGTTACTAGGGGAGAGGGTAATTCACGGGATAAGAGGCAGAGTGGGGGAGGAAATGTCGCCGTCACACACACACGACCAGCAGAAGCCGCTGAAAATGAAGGAAATTTGGCTGCTGAAAGCTTTGGAAACGTGAAAGATGAGGGTGATTGGAAGGGGGAAATGACAGACAATAGTGATAATTTAGGCAAATCTTCCGGTTCTGCCATGAAACAGACGTCGGCTGCAATGGGTAAGTGATACTGCTTGCGGAGCTGATGAATGTGTAAAGTATTTTGTATATGCTGGAAGCTGATGGTTTTTCTAGAAAGATGTTTCGGTTGATTGAGAATTCTACCTCCTTTTTGAGCTTTTTTCCTCTTGAAAAATTCGGCCATGTTTAGTGGGTTCCCGGGAAGGTTATTTAATTGTTTTTTTGAAGTTTTTTCTTCTCTGTTTTGTACTTTTTCTTTAGGTTCGAATCCGGGTTTCCCAGACCTCAGCACTGACAGCAAGTGAGTGGAGAGATTGCCTTTTCTTTTGCTTCACATTGCTTCGACATTTCTTTGTGTGCGAGCTTTGTGTATTGAAGATTCTACATTTTTCCACTGCTTTAGTGTGTGTATAATGCTTTTAGGTGGATTTTTTTGCGTCTTTTTGTGGAAATTTTTGATTATGATTGGGCAAAGTTTTTCTGTGTTTGGGCTTTTCTTTGGTGTGTTTTTCGCTCCCTTCTTTACGAGCAGATTCTATTGTAATCACTGCCTGTTTGCTATGGCAGGTCTGCTTGAATATTTGATGTCTTTAGATATATTAAAGGCAATCTGTGATGTTTTCTCTGGATTCTACACTCAAAAATTGATATTTGTTAATGCTTTAAAGGCTACATTTGATATTTTCTGTCTTGAATAAACTGAAAGTGCACAAACACATACAAAAAAATATATATGTATATCAGGCGGGCTCCACCAGCAGTTTTATACCCTTCTCAATCTGCAAGCTCTAGTAAGGCACAGACAATATATCGGAAGGGTGCTGCTGCACTGGCTAAAGGAATGAAGACTGCTCCAGATGGTAGATTGAATGCTTTGCGTCATCTTCCGTGTGCAGTTTATGATGAATGCAGATGATGGATGTGTGTGTCTTCTAGCGAGAAGATTCGTGCAATTTCTTCCTTGTGTATTTTTTGTATGTATATGTCTGTGTGTAGGAGTTTCTTGTTTTACGATTTGCTTTAGACTTTTTTATACCACTAACAAGTGTTGGAAAAGCCTTGCTTTCAATGTTGTACGACTATAGCGTTATGTTTATCTTAGAAGCAGTTTGATTGGTTCGTGTGAAAGGCGGTTTGCTTACTATCTGTTGATGCATCTCACCATTTTCACCATGTTCAGCTCTACTACCTCATCATAAGCTACTCAGCGATTCTCTACCCTTTCATTTCTTCATCCATATTTCTTCTATTTCCTCCTAAGTACACACAAACACACACAAACACACACACAAACACACACACAAACACACACACACACACACACTACCTCTTCTCCTCCCAACCCCCTCGTTCCTTGGTTTTTCTTCCTTTCAGGAGACTCTAAAGATAACTTGATTGCTTTCCCTCATTTAGTTCCTCCTTCATCTGCTTCCTCCTCATCAACCTCTCGCCCTCCACCATCAGTTGCTAGAATACATACCCCTCATGCTTCCCTCTCTACCGGTAAGACTAAATATGATAGTTGGGCTGACTTAGCGGCAGGAAGAGCGAGTCGAACTTCTCCTCCAGCTTCCTCCTTCGACCACGCACTTAGCGAATCTCTTACGGCTATAAACCCCCCAACGTCTGATGGGGAATGCGGCGTTGCGGTTGAAGTTGAAGTTGAAGCTTCTAGCACTCCCTCCCCTCCGTTAACTTCCTCGAATCCTCAGGCAGCTGCGAAGTCAGTAAGTGAAAACAATCTCAGTGGCAACAGCAGCGCTAAGCCTTTAATCGCTGCATCTCAGGCTGGAAGTGGTAGTGTAAGTCCTCAGGTAAAGGGAGTTTTACTTGGAGTTGAGGCTGGGTGGAAGAGATTTTATAGTGTGTTTGTGTGTGCGTGTTAGCAGTGGGGGGGGGTGGGTAGAATGTTAAATGGAGTTGATGGGGATTGGTGAAGTGGAAGAAGTGGAGGGGGAAGCAAGTAGGATGGTAGATGGAGTGGGAGGTGGTTAAGGTAGTAGATTAAGAGGGAGTGGGCAGAGTGTTAGCTACCTCCATGTTTCGTGCGTATCTGTGTGTGTGTGTTCAACAAACCCTTCAACTCTATGTGTGTGTTTAACGCACCTCTTTCGATTACGGCGTATTCTATATCTAAGTTTTTGCTTCTTGCCCAGGGCCAGGAAATCATTACAGAATCCTCTACTGCAGCCCCCCAAGCGAACCTTAAGAGCGCCACCCAAACCTGGCCTTCCGCATCTACTCCACAGCCAAGTTGGGATGAAAGCTCGTCGACTACGAACCTCCCTCACACCGAAGTAGCTGCACTGTCCCAATCTTCGCAGCTGAATATCTCCTCAACGGCAAAGACAGCGAAGGAAGTAGAAGTTGCTGCAACTACTGGGGGTGCTACAACACATCAGCCCCCTATTGCTGCAAGTACTGGGGGGTCTGCAACACAACCTCTTGCTGCCACCCCCTCAACTCAATCAGCCGTGGCTATGCCCCCCTTAGCAGTGTATATACACCCCAACACAACTTCTGTGAAGAAGAGTGAACCCGAACAGCCAGTCGTTATGCCGAGACTGTTGAATTCACAGAGCCTCAATCATGACATGGGCAGTGTAAGGCTTTATTTTGGAACGGTTCCAACGAATGCCACGAGAGGAGGAGTTTTCTCTCGACCTCCTCCTCATCTAGATGAGTATAAAGCAGCTCCTTCAACCCGTGAAGATATGATGGTTTTGCAGGATGCCTCTTCAGGTGTGGATAACACACGCTTTTCCCAACTCCAAGCAGATTCTTCAGCAACTCGTGTGGTATCTGCTGAGTTTGGGGCTCCTCGTGCAAATAGCGAAAGTTCTGTTTCAGGCAGCGGCAACGCTGTTGCTTCAAGTGGTGGTGATGTGTCTAGAAACAGCGTTGATGGTTTGGGAGGTGTTACTGCTGCTAGTATGAATGCTTCTAGCAACTTCCATACTGGAAGTGGTAGCAATCTCGGGATTGGTTTGAGTTCCACTCTTCAGAGTGTCACAGATTCTGTAGCACATGCAGCGGGAGGCTCAGGAATAACCCATCTTCAAGTTGCAGGAGCCCCTCCACACACACTAATCCCTTCCTCTTCTTCGTCTATGATGCATTCCTCCTTTGAACGCCAGTCCGTTGCTGCCGAGTTTAGCAAGCAAACTGGCATCCCAGTGATGCGACAACCAATCCCCCAATCTGTTAACATTGCAGCTACACCTGGCACCCCAGGAATGCTCGTTGAAGGTGTGCGAGATGCCGTGGGCGTCTCTACGGCTTCTACTAATACCAGTGTGTTTCTTGGCTCAACTGCCTCTTCGTTGCAGCCTAATCAGGCTGTTGTGGGGGGAGCTAGCTCTAACTACGCTGTTCGCACACCCCCTACAGATTTGGGGGCTCCAGCCAGTGGGGGCGGGGCTGCCTCGATTGCTCAGCCAGGCCATACAACGAGGTTGATTAACAGGGCAAATGCTCCTCAGCAGCATGAGAGAGGTTTCGTCCCCCCTCATATCTTCCGTCATCTCTCGGGAGGAAGCAGCTCCTCTGCTGCTTATGGTGGTGTTGTGGGGGGGTTATCAGCTGAAGATGCGGATGGTAGCTACTTAGATAACAGCAGAATCATTAGTGGCAACAACTTGTTTAGCAGCGAAGGCAGCAGTGTTAACCAGCCTGCTATGAAGACTGAAACTCTTACACACACACAAAATTTGACTGGAGGAAATCTTCGTCCAAGCCCTCCCTCCATGGGTGTTACCCCCCATGGCTCTATGCTAGCCTCTGGAGGCAACAGGAGCGCTAATACTACTAATAATAATAATACTTTAGCTGCATCTTCAACGGCTATCCCATACGCACCTTCTTCTGGGGAGGAGAATGACCAGCAGATGCACACTGCGGGCTTATCCTTAATTGATGCTAGTACCACCACCACACACAGCTCATTCTTGGGTGCAGCAGAGGGAGCTGGATATCACCAGGGGGCTTCTCCTGTTCAACACACATACCTCAGCGGTGGCAATCTTAGCAGCACCCCACTGCTTGGCTTAAGTAATCCAATGCAGCATCAACTAGGCGGAGCGGTGGGATCATCTTCAACTACCAGCGGTATTGCCATGGCGATGTCTTCAAACAATCAACTCGCCTCTAGCCGACTGCCTAGCGAACTTTCGAGTGCCTCAGACAGCGCAGGTAACACACACACACAACAGCAACATCCTGGTGTAGGGTTCCTTCATTCCGGCGAGTTTATTCAATCTCCCCCCTCTTTTCATCTACCTCAACTTCCCAAGGCTATCTCTCCCGCCATGTCTCCATTCGCTTCGCCTCCTCATGTCGTTGCTTCGGGCAGTAACTCGGTGGGGGTTTCTTCCGTTCAAGCTACACCCTCAACAGTCGGGGGGGGAGTTGGAGGGGGTCGAATGATGAACTATGGTATTGTACAGGGGGGTGGTGGAAATGCAGGTAGTGGTGCTCCAAACCTCTCTCATCACTCTCATCAACAACAGCTGCAGCAGCACACATCTGCCCAGCAGCAGCAACACGCATCTACCCAACAGCAGCATACTCCCCCCCTTCCACAACACACATCCACCCAACAACGACATGCATCCTCCCAGCAGCTACCTCACCTACAGAAGCAGCATTCACACACACAGCAGCAACTCTCCCAGCAACAGCTACCTCAGGCTGGTGTGAAGCACGTGCTGACGAATGCATACAAGTCACCCTACCAGAGCTCTTCAGGCACCTCCTGGGGTGGAGCTCCTCGTGGAGGCTCTGCCTCTCTCTCTTCGCACACGCAAGCAAACGCTCATCAAAGTATCCCTCCACAGCCCTCTAGCGTAGGTGCAAATGTAGCGACTGCTACCTCTCCATTCCTTCATCAAGGGAATGGATACTTCAATAAGAAGGGGGGTTTTGGTGGAAAGCCTTCGCTTACTCCTCCCACCCGCTTCAATTCTATGAGTGGAAGCGATGTAGGTCCAACCTCCTCTTCCTCGTCAGGGCCTGTAGCACACACAGAGGCTTCTCCTGGGCCATGGGATAATGCACCCACCACCGTGGGGGTTGGGCACAACATTGGCTTATCAGGCAGCAACGCTAGTGGCCTCTTTGAGAGCTCAGGAAAACAACATCTAGGAGGTACTGGGGGGGGCTTTTCTGCTTCTTCTGGTGGGTTTAGGGGTGGAGTTTCTGGAGGGGGGAAAGAGGATCTTCATGTTTCTTCTGATGTCATTGGGGGGCGAGGAGGAGTGGGTTCCAGTGTCGGAGGTGGAGGTGTCATTTATCCCCCTTCTGCTCAGCAACAAAACATGAAGTATTCTCTTCAAGGTGGTGGGAGCAATGCTGAGGGTGGAAAGTATAGAAACACTGGCCCTTCCGGTGGTGTTTTGAATCATTCGGTAGAATCTGGTATGTCGCAAGATGATATGGGGTTGCTGCAGGTGGGAAGCTTCTCTGATGGTGTGCAGCTTGGTGGAGTTGTAGGAAACCCCCCATCTTCTTCTGAGGGTAATCCAAGTGATATCCTGGGAGGGGGGAGCAGCCTGTCTTCAGGAATCTCTCGGGTGGGGAAGATGCTTCCTGAAAGTGTTGGAAACAGGGGGGGGGAATCGCAGCAGCATGTGATGGGGGGGGTTTCTCATCATCACCAGCAGCAGGGACAAAGTGGTAGCAGCAATTTGTTTGGTGGGAGGGGTAGTAAGTCGGTGGTGCATAGCTCAGTACAGACTCAGGTAGTTGTGGGCGGTGGGGGGTGTGATGGTGGTGGGTTTGTGCCGTGGCATTGTGAGTTTGGTTACATGTGCGTTGTGGTGGTATTTTGATGGTGGTGTGTGCGTGGTGTTGGTGTGTGTGTCATGACAGTGCATGTGCCACTACAGCGTGAGCGTCACTGCCCCGTGTGCGTGTCACTACAGCGTATGTGTGGCACACTCCTTATAGTAGTGTGTGTGGATTACCGTCTCCAAGCTTTCAAACAAGGCTCTACTGCCATAGCCTTAGTGTTCAACTCCTACTTTACAGAGCATACTACGCTACTTCTTGTTCATCTCACCTTTCCTTCCCTTCATCTTTTAATTCCTACTAAACCTCCTTTTTTCCTGCGTGTGCAGGATGTGCAGGATAAGGGCAGATTCAATGATTTCCGTAGCCCTGCTTCTCACAACCAGCAGCGTGATCCCTCCAACGCGAATACCACTCATTTACTAGGAAAAAGAGGTGTTTCTACGGCTGCTGAAGTTGGAGGAAGTGCAAGTTCTACTCCCTCAATGTCATTGATGTCTTCAAGCTCAATGAAGGCTTCAAAGGGGAATAACTTTGGGTCTTCCTTTGAATCTTCACATAATCAAGCAAAGTATCACTATCAGCAGCAGCAGAGTTTCTCGAATAATCACCCTTCTCATCCAAACTACCCTCAGAACCAGATGCAGTACAGCTTGTATGACGGAAAATCTCAAGTTGTGAGTGTGTGTGTGTGTGTATGCTATTTGCGTATTGAGGCGTATAGTTCAGTGTGTTTTTTTATGTTCTTTGTAGTGTTTTGGAGGTTTTTAGCGGAGATTTTTGAGTTGTATGTGGAAGTTGAGCGGGTTTTGAATTTTATGAGAGTATGTGGTGTGTTTTGATGGCAAAACGTGGATTTTAAGGATATCTCGTCGTTTAGGTTTGTTTCGAGTGCTATTCTTTCGCTTAGTTCATATTGAGAGATTTATTGATACCAAGTCCTTTTTTTGAAGGCTTTTAAAGGCAGCTTACAGTGGTTTTGGGGGGTGTTTTGTGAATTTCAACATATTTTTTAAGCATTTTGATAGTTTTGGATGTTTTTTCGCGTTTTGTTTGAAACTTTACGGATTTACTGAAGTTTTTTTTTTTTTCTATCGTATTTTCCCCTTTTTTTTATGTTTTTCGCCTTTTTGTTTGAGAATTCTAACCTGTTTGTATGTTTTAACTCTTTTTTCTCAGAATTCCGAGATTTTGCCCTCTTCATCTCTTTTTTTTTTTTTCATTTTCTGATATTTCTCGCTCCTTTTTCATCGAACATCCTGTTAACAGTTTTCTTCATACTCTTCGTCTAAGCCATTGAACTTTAAGCTCTTTTCTTAATGCTCCTTCACTCTTTTTCATTACCTTTTTTTCCATTCTGCTTCTTCCGACAGCTTCCTTCTTCATCTTCAATTGTTATCATACTTTAAAATTACTTTGTCTGCATCTATCCCTTGTTTTTCCTTCACTTAATACAGGCTCCTCTTAATGAGGGAATGTTTGACAATTCCCTGTCTTCGGTGGATAGCTATAACTATGGTGGCTCTCATCTTGTTCAGCACCAGGTATTTTTGATTTATAACCTTCCATTTGTAGAGAGTACGATTTTAACTATTATAATAGTGTGTGGTAGCTGTAATGAAGTGCCGTGTGTGTGTGTAAAGTAACTTGGAGTGTATTCAAGATGAGTTTGAGGGGAAGGAACGGTGTCCTAGCTTTGGATTTTCGTTGATTTGAGTGGTCTGAGTGAAGTAGATTTATATTTTCCTATGTTTTTTCAAGGTTTGAATGGCGGTTTACCTTTTGCATATCTGCGTGTTTATGCTTTCCTATGGTATGGTGTTTCATAGAGGCGTTTTATACTACAAGTTCGATTGTTTTGTGAAAAGTGTAAAATGACCGTTTTAGTGAGATATAGCAGAGGATTATATATACTGACATTGTGTGTGTGAGGCGGAAGATCCCAGTGTGTACATGCACTCAACGTACTTGGAGATGTTATGAGTACATAGCGTTTTTTGTGTGTATGTTTGTCTGTGTGTGGGTGATTGTCTCTCTACGTCCGTGTGTGTCTGCATTTGGGTGCTTATAAGTGTGTGTGTGTTGCTGCGTGTTTATACATGTGTGTATGCGACGTTGCTATGCATAATCTGCTGCTTAGACGCTCTTTTTTTTGCATATTCGCAAGTCTTGCTTGTATGTTGAGAAGCTCAGTTTGTTTTCTTTTAATCTCGGGCATATGTATGTGTGTGTGTGTATGCGTTAATTTGTGTGTGTGTGTGTGTGTGGTTGCATTTGTCTCATTTTGCTTGAGTGCCTGTGTGTGCATGCGTGTGTTATTCGCTAGTGCACTTTGCATATATGCTTTCCTATCTTTCCAAACCAGCTTGTAACTCATATCTTTCTCTTGTGTGTGTAGGGCCACCTCTCTCAGGGAAGAACTGGGAATCTCTACAATGAAGCGATTCCTCCTCCTTTTGCTTCCTCCTTAGCAGAGCACTCGGCGTTTTCCTCTCAGAACATGTCAGGAATTTCATCAAATGCCAACCATTTTAATACTTCTTATGTTGAAGCTTCTGGTGGAAACTTGGCAACTTCTTCGTTTGGGCAAACCTCGTCAAAGTTTAGCAGCTCTCGTCAGGGTGAGAAATCTCGGAATTCGTGTGTGTGTGGGCTTGGAATGTTGTGTGTGTGTGGCAGTGTGCGAGTCAGTATGTGTCTGGGGGGTGTGAGTCTGTGTGTGAGTCAGTGTGTGTCTGGGAGGTGTGAGTGTATGTGTCTGTGTGTGTGAGTCTGTGTGTGAGCCTGTGTGTCAGTGTATGAGTCTGTGTATCTGAGTGTGTGTGTCATATTATGGATATGAACAGGATGGTGTGTGCTACACATATTTTATAGCAGCATATTAAGTTTCTTGAGTTTGGCGATGTACCTCGACTGTTTGTGTATAGACTTGATTCATCATGTCTTTGTTGCTTTGATGAGCTAGCTTGCTACCTTTACTTCCTTTCGGGAGTATTTTCAGCGTTTGTCTCGTATGTATGTGTGTGTAGGTACCTCTTCAAAGAGCCCCTTATCTCAGTCTGATGTAGCTCAGAGTCAGAAAGTACTGCAAAATACCGCCTCAACAACAGCTCAGCTCACACACCACGACTCCCCCCTCAATCAGCAACAGGGTACTCCACCTTACTACACTACTGGAGCATTTGCTTACTCATCAGCCCCCCCCGGATTAACACCCGTTAACACTTCCAGCTTACCACGGCCACAGCAGTTTAACTACCCTTTTGCTGCTGGAATGGTTTATCCTTATAATGGAGTAACTTATAATACTGCATATCCTCAGCATATGGTAAGAGGTAGTGTGTGCTTGTGTATGTGCGTGTGTTAGACTATCTTGATAATATATTTTTCCCCAGCGATGTATTTTCCGGTTTTTTCCCGTTAGCTGTTTAGTATTTAAGCGCTAAAAAGCTTGCAAGCACCTCTCTGATAGATTTTCTTATACTCCCCCCCTCTTATACTGTACATAGATCCATATATATGTGTGTGTTTACGATTTTTTTTCTTCAGATTCACAACTATGTAGTAGGATCGCCTTTTGCTGGAAAGGGTGGGCATGGAATTCATAGCGGATATCCTCCTAATCAGTATACTATAGGTTATGGTGAAGGCTTTGATGAGTCTCTTCTAGGGTATGGAAATGCTCAATCAACAAATGATTTATCTATGAATTTTGGTAATATTCAAACTTCTTATGAGGCTGGAGTTTCTGGGACTCTCGGACTTTCTAATTCGTTAACGCACAGCCAGAATAACATGAGCTCCTTCAGCAATACGCAGGTGTTGTATGATGTGTGTGTTCCTTGGGTTGAAGATGGGTGTGTGCGCGATACGGTTGGAGATGAGATTTTATGAGGACTTCATGCATTCAGAAAGTTTATCTGTGAATAATGATTTTAGTACTCTAGGGTTGAGATGATTAGTCGAGTCGTATTGCGGTATCTACACCTACTTGTTTAGCTGGTTGAGATAGAAGGTGTGTGCTGTGGTATGTGCTTCAACTACTACTAAGGTAACTTTGGCGTGTTCACCATTAGAGCACACGTTAATCTTCATCAGTTTGTCTTGAAGATTTTCCTTTAAGCATCCTATCCTCCCTTGGTGCTTGACAAGTCCACTAATCTTTTTTCGTGTAACACTGAGCAGATTTTGTCACAAAACTGGGGAAAATATTGTGGCTTTATGGCTTGTGTGTGTTTTTTATTTTGCTAATCCACTTTGGTGGGTTTGTGTGGGTTTAGAGCTGCTTCTGAGTATGCGTGGTTTTGGTTACTTTTATAGGTTGTTGTGATTTTAGAGGAGCTTGTGTGTGTGGATCTACTTTTATTGGTTAATGTAATTTTAGACCTTTTTTGTTGTTTTTGAATCTACGTTCATCGATTGGCTTTGCTTTAGATGTTTTTTTCCCCATCACTACCTTTTTTGTTCCTCCCAATAATACCTTATTCCCTCCTCTTATCCCTCTTAGGATCAAAGATGGCCAGCCAATACTTTTGAGGCTCCTGCGAGTACTGTACCCAATTTCTCTCGCTCTTCTTCATCGAGTGGTTTTGTTAGCAACGCCACAGAAGCTAACTCCGCCGGAAGTTTCTACTTTGCGAATAGTTTGAGGATGTCTCCAAATGAAGATCTCAGTATATCTAGCATTGGAGGAGCTAGTGGCTTTGTAGGTGGGGGTATCAGTCAAGGAGAGAGCTCTTTCAATCCTTCACTAGGAGGAAATGGATGGGATGCTCAGCAGCAGCAGCTGCTTCAAATTGGAGGTGGTGGAGATGCAGCTTCTTATGGTAACTCTGGAACTCCTTCACAATCTTCACAAAGCAGAAATAACACTTCAAAACACAACTACTCCTACATGCTGCCGGGTTATCCTGTTGTCAATGTGTAAGTTTGAGATTTTTGGGGGGTTTTGGGGGNNNGGGTGGTGCGGGTTTTTTGTGTCCAAGATTATGAGTTTGAGCGTTTTGAGAATTTTTCGCTGGAGGGGGTGGATTTGGTGTGTATGAGATAAGTTTTTTGGGCTTTTTTGAGATTTTGTGCTGGAGGGGTAGGGGTTTTCTTCTTTGTGTGAGTTGATAAGCTTGAGATCGAGGTGATGCTGATGAAGTTTAGATGAGTCAATGCTAACAGCTTTTTACCAATTTTTGGTGTAAATTTGCTCGGCTTCAATCTGCTCTTTTAATTTGTTGGATCGGATAAAGTGTTTTTAGAGGATGTAGCTGTTACTGTTTCAGGTATTGAAGAGATTGCTTGTTTTTGCAAGGTATTGCTTAACAGTTTCAAAACTTTCTATAATCTACGTATGTGTTTATGCGATGAAGAGCTGGTTACTTGCAGCTGAAGCATACCCCACAAAGATTTATCATACAAAAATAGATATGAAATCGCAGCGCACACACACACACAGATGTATCAGATACATGTAAGCACGGAGCCTGTCTATTATTGACGCTGTATATGCTGAAGGGGATTCCATATGAATGATTGCTTGTATAACCGGATTGATGAGGCGAGGTTGTGCTATGTGTATTTTTTTTGTCGTCTTCATCTTCACTCTGCTGGATGAAAATTTCAAGACTTTTACTTTGCTTTCTTGAGCTGTCTCTAGCTGATCTCATTAAGTGTATCCTTGTGTGTGTTTTTTTAGGCGAAATGCACCAGCGGCCAATGTAAACCATCCACACAGAGGTTCATTAGGCAATGACCAGAATTCAGGCTATCTAGGTTACGGAAATTTCGCGACTCAGCATAGTCAGTATGCAGCGCATAATCCCCCTGGTCTGACTGGGCGTTTATATACCGCATCTCCTTATCTTCAGGTATGATTTGCTGCTGAAGAGCACTGATTTTGTATTATGTGCTGAAGGTGTGTTTGTCATGCATTCCACGCTAGGCGTTTTATCCCCTCTTTTGTCTTTGCTGTTGTATTCTTGCTGCTTTGTGTGGTGTGTAGCATGGAATATGTGCTTTTTTTTTAAAACACCCGTGTGTTAACTTTAGCTATCAATAGCAGATTTATATAATCTACTTAAGATAAATAAGTGAATTTATTAGTTACCGTGCTAGACGCGTTTTCTTTAGGATAGCTTTTTTCACATTTTTTTCGCAGATTTTCTGTTCTTTTTTCGCAAATTTTTTACCTTTCTCAACCCCCTTTTCATCCCACTTTTTACCACATACTAATTGCATCGGTTTTCCACTTTGAGAAGGCCGCAGCTTCACTTGAATTGTGTCCTTTCGTCGCCTTTGATATGTCCTCTGCTCTTCGTATATATTTACTACCGTACTCTCCCCTGCAGGCCTCGGGTCATCGTAGTGGCTCCAACCTAGGACCTAGTTTTAATGGTTACAATTCCTCATCAGCCTGGGGGAATCAGTAGAGATTTTATTTTGCATTTCTTTTACCTTCCACGCAGACAGCATATTTACTCCACACATACACGACAACGTCTTCACTCTTCTAAAAGGGCATTTGCTGCAATAGTACTGTTGATTTTTTCAATATGTTCAGTGTAATTACTTTTGGTAGTCTTTTTAGGCCTGGTACGTAATGTGGTGCTTTGCCTACTTCTTAGCTGAGTACAGCAAGCCTTTTTTAATATTTTGCTATTGTTATTCACTCTTACATGATAGATGTAACACAGCTTCATCCCAGAAATCTGCGGATAATTTAAATGATGCGTAAAAATTGCGTTTATTACTATATTTTGATGCGGCGTCTACATATTGTCTATGCTTGAATATCGCTCACCACAGTGAGCTTGAATGGATTGTATCCGTGAACTTTAAAAATAGTAGGTAGTAGCGGTGGAATAATTATACCTGGGTAGGGTGTGTTTCTGTGGATTCCTATAGAAATGTGATACACAGGGTCGCATGACGGTATATATATGGGAGGTTGAGCGAAAAGATGATGGGGAAAATTGATGAAAAATAGGATATTCTTGAGTGAGGTAATACGCTTCACACGTTCCGCGTGGGCGATTTTCTATTAGAGGTTCCATTGGATTTTGAGATGATTGCTAGGCTTATCACTGGGGTCACTGTTGTAAAAAAAGCTCTCTAAAGATATATATTAGCTACCGAGTTAAGGCTGGATAGGCTAGCTGAAAAGTGAAGATGAATAAGATGGTTTCTTGCCTGAAATTAGTTTTTTATGCGATGCCTTCTGCAAGCACACAAGTTTTTCTGCTCTTACGTTGCTAAATAGCATAACGAAGATACTTATCAATTTGGACATATTTGGGAGTTAAAGTGTTACCTTCCTCGTGGTTATGCTGTTTGTTTGAAGAGGAAAGCCTGGCGTTCAGAGGGGTTGTTTTCGTACGATTTGGGCGATATAATGGTTTGAGAGTTTAATTATCGGGTGTTGCGGTGGATGTGAGCGCTTACATCACTTTCGGATGGTTTTTTGCTGCATCTGCGCCGAGCTTGGCATCAAACACGCTTTGCTTGCTTTTTGTGGAGTCTCCATCCCCCCTTTCATTTGTCAAGCAGTTCTTCTATCCTCGGTAAAAGGTGTCGATTCTTAATCGTGAGCTTCTTAACAGCTTGTGGCTAGGGGTTGCTCGTGTGATTGACTACGGGGAATATTATTGCGGTGATGTCGCTGGGATTCTATTCCAACCCTCATCTGAGGGATGAACGTACAAACACACACGTACTCATTGCTACTGGTACCGAACAAAAATAGTACAAGGAATGGAGTTGCTAGTTAAAACCCTTCCAGAGACTGCTTCACAGCCGCGTGTGGCACTGGATTGATATTACAGGCAAGCTGCACCTGAAGCAGTGCTGCGTCCCCGAGAAAAAGGTGTTAATGGTATACTCCTTCCTCGGGAGTAATGCCAGTATGCAGCATTGAACTGGCCGTATTGGGCAATTGAAATATGGGATTGCCTTTTCGGCCACGCTCACTTGAGAAATGTACTCACTGAAAAAGTCTTTGCAGCACGATTTTTGAAGTACATGAAGTTGGAGCACGTGGTAAAATCGAAGCTCACAAATTCTACTTGAAGCAGTATTGTCAAACTGCGCTGCTAAAAGTACGTCAGCGAGGGTCAACTACGAGATTCATGAAGGAAACTTGCTAAATACGCCGACTTTTCGCCACCAATCAGTAGAGCAATCAATGCCACAAAGATATGCGCGCACGCGCAAGAACAAACGTAGATTCAGCCAGCCAAACGCACACATTTTCGCAAACATTCGGGGCACAGATACCGATACACCCTCATTTTACAGTGTCCATTCATATGCATTGCCTTTAATGAGTACATATATACTTCCCCCATGTGCAATATACTTACCCCATTTGCAATCTACTTGATCGGCGCATTAACGATTGAGCTTACGGAATTATAGTCTGCATGCTGAATAAGATGCATCCCGTCACCGTGTTGAATGGGGATATTTAAACCATTTTGTGACTCGCAGGACTTTGCCATTCCCGGCACTTGGATCCCCTCAAGCTATCACTCTATAAAAAGTACCTACCCCTGCCGAGTCAATGTGGCTTCTAGTGTGGGACTTTAGCATAAGTTCATAACCTGCTCTACAAGAATCTTTTAAAATTGTAAATTATTCTTAGCATCGGCAGCATAAAAAGCTCAGTTACTATTTGATTCTCTGAAAATAAAATTCACATGATATCTAAAGGCTGCTGCGTAGTAATCGAGCTGAGGCTCGGGCTTTTGCATCTCCATGATGCTTTTGAATAAGTTTTGTGGCTATAAAATATATTTTAGCCGTGATATACGTAGAGTCTTTATTTAATTTACTTATAGAACCGGGGGGACCGCGGCAAAACTCGCCGTCAGATAATACCATAGCCGTGGAATTCGCTTCATGAAAAGGTGATAAATTGGGGACTTAAACGTTCCCAGGATGATTTCTAAAATAAGTCTTAAAATTTTTCGCAAAAACCTAATCAAAATCAATGTATAGGGGGGCTCAGATCGCCGCGGCTATGAAAATTATAACCAAACTCCTTCTACGGTAAACAGGCAAACTTAAGTTTTATCACGCAGGTAAAGCTTCACTTTCGCTGCACTTTCCACGCGAAAGGAACTCATGCTCATTTTTTCGAGATTTGCAGTGTTCCTGTGGAATAAGTCTCGCTGCAAACCTTTACACGTAAAAAAAGATCATTTTCAGGAGTAGAAGAAGATAAATAATTCATCTGATAATAGGCCTATGAAAGAATACTACAGCATAGCATGCGCTCACTATCACGAAAAAAGACTCACCCATTTCAACCCATAACAACACAAAAACCAAACTCAACCCATAAAAACACAAAAACCAAATTCAACCCATAAAAACACAAAAACCAAATTCAACCTATAAAAACATACACAGATCCACAGATACACCGCGACATACACACGCACAAACAACCGCACGCGGACACACCAACCCCACTGGCTCTATTCTATTCGCTGCTTCACTTGTAATACTGTGCCCATTCATGCAGCTTATCCACTACTGCGGGGAATAAGGCTTTAACTGAGATATTGATAACTTCCAAGAGATGGGCCTCAGCCTCTTCCTCATTCAAATCAAGCCGAAATCGCCGTTGAACTTTCATAACCGCCATGTCAGGACTCATCTTCATATCTTTTATACCTGCATCTTTCATGAGGTATAAAAGATTGAGAATCAATCGAGCATTCCGTCGCAGATACTTGAACGTCTGACAGCATTTTGACCTAAAAAAGAAAAAACTTTGAAGATTGTGGAGCGACTTACGCAGGAAGGTAGCTCATGCCAGCAAGAATCACGGTATTTGGTGAAAGAATAGACCCCTGAATATTTCTGTAGTAAACTAGACGAGTGGAAGTATGAAAAATATCATTCAAAAATGACTCTCAAACTCATAGAAGGATTAAGATAAGCTGAATTTAATAAAATTTGGACAGTCTTCATCAACATAACGCATAATATTATTATTCAGCTCATGAGGGTAAGAACCGTTAAGAAGGTATGTGCAAATAAAATATTCCAAAAGGATTCGTTCCATCAGTAGGTAGGAGCCTCGAAAAAAGGCTGAAAAATGGATATTTTTCCTGCATTTTTCACGTTTAAAATGTTCCTGCTTTACACCCAAACACACTGCAGGGAAGGCAAACTTGGAAAAATCTAACAATTCGCGTTATTTTATCCAGAAAATACCGATACATACGTCGCGATGCACACTCTAGTGCTAGCATTGTGAGAATATTCATGTGAGCATGCCATTGAATGAATAAAAACAAAAAGCAACTGTTTACGAAAAGAGATCAACGAGACATCTTCAACATAGTGCAACACACACATATACGAAGAGATCACCTAGCCATCTTCAACATACCTAAACTGATTATAACCTTCGCTCTGGGCACCTCCCATTGCCTCAACCATCTCCCTACACAATCTCATAGGAGGAGGCAACGGTTTCGGGTCTTCTCCTAAAATGTAACCAAAGTCAATGTGAAATAGATTACCTTCCGGCAGAATCAACAGATTATCCAGGTGTCTATCGCCTATCCCTAAGACATAAGTTATTACTGAGTAGCCAGCACATGAGCGGATGAAAGTATCTAAAGAAGGATGCTGAGGGGGATCAAAGGGGGTAAGCGGGATCTGCTCCATGAAAAACTCACGGATCCCCCCCTTGTAGTTTCTCTTAATAAAGGAGAGAGTCCGTGACCCGCTAACAAATTCGATTATCCCTCCTTGAGTAGATAGTGCAATAACCTAGAAGAGGATGAGGGGGCTTTGAGATTGTAATGAGAGCAGCGTATGGTAGGGCAGAGGAGAGTGTCGAAAAAGTAGGCGCAACATAATATACATAATAATATACCAAGGTGCATCGCGATAGGCAAACACACACAAATACGCACAAACACGCCAAGTTGGTGCTATTGCGTCACTCAGTACAACTAATACGACTAGGCTGGATTGTATATGAAATGGCTCTTTTTCTCTGCCTCCCCCTTTTTTCTTCTTTCCATATAATAACGAAAAATAAAGGCTAGCTTCCAACACCGTAAGAAAGGCGAATGGGAAGAGTAGCTAGTCAAACTGGGGCAAATACACACACACACAAACACACATTCGCACTTATAAGCTCTCTAATTCAAAAAATATTAGAGAAAACTCCTCTTCTCCTTAGCTTATTCCTTCACCTTGTACGGTGTGAGCTTGAGGTCAAGACCGTAGCGCTTAAGAAGCGAATCCATGAGGATTATCATTTGTATCACAAGCTGATCTTGCCTCAAGTCATCTCCAACCTTAAACATGTAGTTCTTCAGAGTACGAATACCATGAGGCGCTGACATAGGAGGACTAGGAAGGGGAGAAATTTTTTGAAATGATGAACTTCCCCAACCAAGAGGTGTAGACTCAGCACCCTTTACTGTATACACAAAAACAGAAAGAAAAAGTATATCTATAAATCGCATAGAGAAGGTTTAGAAGTAGGGAAATCAAATTAAAGAATGCGGCTCTGAATAAAGCACCCTTAAAGCAAAGAAATAAGGATTCCCAGTGAAGAAAGCTGAAAAATTTACATCAAAGGGGGGGTATGCACTAAATAGGGGGTCACGCACACATTTTGGCATCTATAGAGGCCTAGAAATGATATGCAGCCATATACAATGCAAAGTTACCTTCAGTGAATACAGTTCCAAGCAGATTAACTAAGTAACTGCCTAGATACTGTGAAATCCCCAATTTGTCTACAAAATTCTTTAATCTGCCTTAATATTAGCTTTTTACTATTAGTAAGAACGCAACCTTCACCACTTGAGTTTTTTTGTGCCAACGTTTTTATATAAGATAGAGCAACACAGAGGATTACATGAATTAGCATTTCATTCACAGTAAACTTGGCTGCTGTTTACCTAGTAAAAGAAAAGTTCGCCACTACTAGCGTGTATACTTCCCGTTTAAAATGAAGATAAAAACATGGAAAGTGCGCTATTCAAAGCTCTATAACTAGACAGCAGCATAGCATCCTCTGCACAATCCATGAAAAAAACCTCCTTCGTACCTTCTAGCTCTTTAGGCGCATCACGAGCAGCTTCTTTATCTACACACAATATGCTCTGAGCATCAGATTCAAACGCACCAGCACCTATTTCATCCTTTTTCTGGGACTGCAGAACACCAGGAGGAGTACCTAATTCTTGCGAATCGCTGCGATTCATAGACGAACCTCGTGCAGAATCGGCAGGATTCTCAGAACTATTCCTGGCATACCTTGAGTTTTCCCCTTCAGTAAGCTTACTCCCTTCCCTTTTCTTCTTATCAGGAGCATCACCGCTAGGCAAAAACGATTTACTTCCATCCTCAGCCCCGGTACCAGCAGCAAAGGAATCTCGGGAAGCTGAATCACCTGGCCGAGATGTACTAGAGTGTTTCCCATCGCTACCAGTATTCTTAAGATACCTATTATTCCCATCCCCAGGTATAGCACAACCAGTTTTACTAGCATTTTTCCTAGTATCGACATCAATAATGCCATAGTTTCCACTAGCGTGTGCATTTTTTTCCTTCCCTTCCCTCCCTTTCGAGGCATTTACTATAGCTTTATCATAATTTGTGCCGCCTCTCGTTCTACTCGAAGATTCTACCTCCATACCCTCCACAGAGGAGTAACTAGTCTGATTAATAGTAGTCTCATTAGAACTCATCACAATATCATTAGCTCCTTTGGCAGCGGAATCAACAGTAGCACTTTTCTGAGAAAATTCAGCCGATGAACAAGAGTGGTGGTAATCCCCTCGTTTCGCTGAAGCTGCTGAAACCTTAGTATCCGACCTAGTCTGTTGACAAGAAGGTTTTTCCATAATATTAATCCCACCATCCCTGCTGGAAGCAGCAGTTTTTTTGGGGGAAACACACACAGAGCTGAGATTCGCGGCAGTGCCAATAGCTTCAGCCCGATTTGCATGACAGTCTAAGGGTAATGAGGTAGGAAGCAACCATCCTGCAGCATCCTCTAGCGTACTATTATCTTTATCGCTAGCTATTAAGGGGTCGGGTAAGCAGATGGGGTAAGATTTGGTATCACTGACGCCTGAAAAAACTACAATCATACTCTCATTACGAGCAAGAAAGGGTAGCGACAGATGAACCTTTCCACGTTATGAATCTTGAATACTTTGAGTAGCTTAAAGGTGTAAAGCAGGTATACATATAGCGAAAAAGTTCATAGTAAAAATGGCTATGAAAAGTTGGTATGATATTTCTTAAAACTTGAAAACTAATATAAGCGTTAGATAATCTGAATTAGTGCTCAATCTTAGCATTATAAAGTATGATATCACCAATTATAGATGCTTTTTGGCTGAAATAGTCACAAAACGTATATTCAGCGAAGTAGATACAAAAAGTGTAAAGAGAGCTTCGTATCATACACCTAATTTTTTTACTTTTTCATTGGTTTTTTTTGTAATGATGAAATTTTAAACTTTCAAACTTGAAATTTTCAGCATCTGCTTTTCTGTTTTTTAAAATCATATCCTCAATATGCAGAATTACCCAAAACTATCCAAAAATTAAAAAAAAATCGCCAAGATAAGAGTTAAAGGATGTTTCTCCTCTGCAAAAAATAAAACTGGAAAATGCTTACACACTCACAGATAAATAGCATAATGAACCTCCGAAAAGTATCTAACAAGAATATACTATGATCTCATAACCATAATAATAATTCTTCCTAATATACTCACACGCAACAATACAAGCAGACAAAATCCATACATTTGCATCACCACACACTAACTCCTAGCAGCTACCCAATTCATTCCCTAGTCAAAGTCCCCTCCTAGACTCACTGCAAGTAGATCGCCTTTCCCGGTTCTCTGCATCATCACGCCTCATTGGGGCTACTACAAATGGCAATTCATTCTCAAACCCACCATTCTGACCGTTTTCTGTGTGTGTGGTCAAACTTTCATCAAGAGAATCCGCAACATCAGCTTCCAAATTCTCGTATGGAATCGAATTTTTCTTGATAACAGATCCACCCTCTTCCAAAGAAGAAGAAGAAGAGGAAGAAGCTTTTTCATGCTTTTGATTACTGCACATCAGCAATGGAAGATCAGCAACTTCAACTTTGCAGCATAATACAATGGGATACAACGAGGATTTGGTAACAAAAGATCGCTCAGGAACTATTCCTCTCAGTCTAACATCAGGGTCAACAGGCAAGGGTATGCTACGATCTAGGTTTATCAAGTCAAACATAGTAGACTTCATACTGAGACCTGATTTAGCTGTATATTCCTGATAACTTGAAACTTGATTGAGATCTCCTTTAGAGAGAGATTTCTGACGATTTTGTGGCTGAGAGTTTATCAGTGGTAGACTATCTTTACCGTGATCAGCAGGGGTAGCAGGATTGCTAGGTACCCCATTGACGCTTAAAAAATTGCTGATGTTAACACTTGAGAGATTACTACTAATGTTATTCGCATTGCTTTTCATAGCATTTGTGCTTATATTATTGCTAGAGCTAGCATTACTGGAAGCATTGAAGCTACCACTAGAAATAGTGCTACTTGTCATACCTCCACTAGTAACCATAGCAGCACCACCACCAGCAGTGCCAATACTTAAAAATCCACTACCATTACCCCCATTACTAATAGTAGAAGTGCTCGCAGCAGCCCCGGTAGATATACTATTATACCTTCCTGTAACATTGCCAGGGTTGCTATAAATGCTGCCTGCACCACCAAGCAAAGCACTCGAGGAACTGCCACCCAAACCGTTTAGCAAAACCGATTTTCTTGTGTGCAACCAATCCTTCAAGCGCTCAGTCTTCTTCTCAACTCTGTCTCTACACTCTTTAACTATTCTAGAAGCCTCCATAAGCTGGTCCTTTAGCCATATCTGATCTTGCAGCATTTGCAATATCTCATGCGAAATCACTCTTTCCTTGTCTTTTACCCCTCTAAGTCCACGTAACTCTTTTTCTTCCACCGCAGAAGCCCAAAAAACATCATTTAATGCTGCTAAAGCCCGTACAAATCTATGACTAGTCTCCTGGTTGCCTACTTCGCACTGTAAATACCAATGTAACAGGGTGGCCAAGGTAGATGAAGAGGCTGCTCTCTCTACTAAGAACGCTGTTAGAGGAGGAACAGCATTTATCGGGAACTTTGTTCCTCCATCGTATCTTATAGCCTGAACAAGCTGCAAAAGATAGAGCTTTAGCTCAAGATCTGTGGCATTTTTTAGGATGTTAATAGCATACTCTTGTACCTCTAAAGGGGCAGTAGAAAAATCCGCCGAGAGAAGCTCTAGTGCATCATCAATGTGGCCAGGAGCCCATCGTTGAATTAGCTCTAAAACATGCTTCATTTTCGAAGCATCCGACCAATCAACGCATCGAAGAAATTTCGTCAATGCCGTTCTCTCAGTCAGTAGAGAAAGCCGGTATTTCCAAAGTAAGTCCTTCTCTTCAGCATTTAAGTGACGCCTGGGAGAGTAAATCAAATCATGCAGTATCCTCTGTTCATTAGGAGTTGGTAGAGCATTCGAGGCATCTGAAAAAAAAGGTAAAGCATAAGCGGATCTCTAGTCCATCTGATACTAATAAAAACAACTTCAAAAAAGCTACACAATATTTGATATATATGATATGATTAAGGTATCAACTTAATCTTAAACTTAAGCAAAAACAGAATGATTAGAGAATGAGGAATAGCAATCAAATACTGGTTATAACTCGAAAAAAACCATCAAAAAGGAAGCGAGCAGAGCTCAATATTTCAAGAAAAATTGTCATTCTTCCACAATGCAAATGGCCATTGGTAAAACGATTTCACTCATTTCCCTACGTCAAACACACAAGATTTCTCAACAGAATCGTGAAGAATACAGAATACAGTAAAAATTAAGAAAAAAGTAGAAAATTTTATTCCTCGAAAAAAATCCACTGCATCAGGCCATTAACCAGACAATACACACACCGTTCTGCTCAATAAAAAGGGCTCAGCCAATCAGGCAGAGCCTAAGTAGGCATCTAGCCAGTTTTCACCAAAAATTCAAACCCAAATGAACATCAACCATTGGATTAAAAAGATGTTGAAAAAGTAAAAAACTCTTTATCGCATAATGCCCTACAAAGCAATCGTATCTGAAGCCAAAGAAAGCAAAGAAATTCAAATATATTTTACATTTCATTAAAAACACCAAACTGCCTTATTTCCTAAAAAATAAAGTGTACTTACACCCCCCAAAAAACGGCAAAAACCCGCGACTTACTCGCTCCACCACGCATGACCTCAGCTTTTGCAAGAATTTGATGCTTCAGGAGGGAAGGATGTTCCGTAAAAGCTTCAAAATCCTCAATCAATAGAATCCTAGTAGCTCTCATTCTAAAGACAAAAAATGAGACGTTATCAGATAGGATTTTCTCCTCATTTTCAAGACTTCCATCTGCATTATTTGAATAATCTCCACCTGCTCCCCCAGCCACGTTAATACGGGGTGATCTATTAACAAAAAAACTAGCAATAGAGTCTGAGCCACTCCTTGACTCATCTTTGCTGCTTCCATCAATAGATGATGAGGAGCGGATATCCCCCTGAGCAAAAACTCGCTTTTCATTCTCACCAGGTGGCGACACAAGGGCATGGCTAGCTTGTTTCCCACTTTCCCGAGGAGGTATTTGAGAGTGCAGGGGTGATTCAACTACAGGTTCCAGTCCAGATTCAAGCATCGAATCGCATTGTAAATCAGAAGCTTGCAGACTTTCATCTACCACTAGAGAAGCTTCACCAGAGGATTCTCTTTGAACTAAATCGCTCTTTTCTCCTTCCAAAGATACTTCGCTAAATTTGCGTTCTAAATGAGTACGCCATGCAGATTGTGCAGTTACATTATTTTCTAAGTTACGGCGAGGCTTATAAGAGAAGGCAATTTTTTTGGATGCAGCATCAGAATCGGGTACTTCTCCCTTGTTAGTGATACTTGCAGCATTTCCAGTATCATCAGAAAAAGTCGTAGCCGAAGAGCTTCTCGAGCCTTTCCAATACGTTTGTGAATTGAGTTCTCTGCCATTTCCAAGCGACGTGTGCAACTTTTTATCTCCTCTGATAGAATTTGTCTCCTCAGAGCTCGTTCTGCTATCCAGCATCCTTTCATCTTGGCTAATACCAGCCCTCTGTCTTACCTGCCTTTGAGCTTTCCCACAATATGCAGTTCCCGCAACTTCACCTTGAGAAAAACGCTGCTCAATCTGCTTCCTCAGCTTCGATTCAGTTAAAAACAACGGAGTTCCCCAACTATTTGTCAGATGGATAGAATTGCTAGATAAGACAAAGCATCCAGAGAGCAGCCACTTATATCTGGCAGTCAGTAAGTTCGCTGCAGGTGCGAAGGAGCACGGTGGAGCAGCTCTGTCAATTATATTTAAGAAAGGGTTGTAGAGCTTACCAATGGATAAATCTCCACTATTTCTTATAGAAGATGAATTTGGCGAGCGTTCTTGAGTCGTAACTTCCTGGGAAAGCCATATAGGGGAAAGCTGCCGGGTAAGAAGCCTATAGTTCTCTGCCAAGCTACCAACTAGCGTAGCAGAAGTCGTATGGGATGAGCTGCCAGAGCTGCTACCTGAGAAAATTACTCCGCCTTCCAAATTCCCTCCACCAAACGCCTGACTGTAACTCACATCTGATGAATAAGGGATGGAGGAAACAGGGTGTAGCTGCGGCTGAAGCTGTGTACTCCCCAAATTAATGCCAGAGTTGCCATAATTTTCAGAGAACTCAATGCTCATATTCTGACTATTTAATCTTTCAGATGTGGAAGGGATACTCGCGTTTTCTGGAGAAGATGCTGCATTAAGAAAACCTGCGTAGCTTCCAGCCGCAGGACCTTGAATTAAACCATCTCCTGCAGGCTGGTTTTCATAAGGAATAGCCCTAGGCAAGGTGGAAGATGGCCCTAGGACAGGTTGAACGGAAGAAGATGAAGAATAATCACTTTGGTAGTACGCATCAGAATGGTAAAAATTACCCTTTAAGCTTTTAGAATCGGCTAATTTCATTAGAGAAGAAGAGGGCTGAGCATACACGGCTGGAAATAGTTTCTTCGCCCCGAATACTATGCTTGATATGGGAGGTACAAACGGTATGGACGAGCTGATTGTTCCACCTGCGGCAGCAGATGGGCCTCCGTAATCTTGGGGAAATGCAAAACGTGCTCCAGATGGAAATCTGGTTTGAAGATTTTTTGATGGAAAACTCATATTTCGAGCGTTTGAAGATGATGCAAACCAATGGCCAAGTTTATCCTTACCATCAGATGCAGCGACTCCCAAAAAACTGCCTGCATCCACTCCTGAAGCAGATGAGGAAACGGAGGATCCACCCGATGCAGGCGGAAAAAAATTACCAACTCCGGGAATACTACCATGAGCCACATAGCTCTGCGAAGTGCTTGAGGTACCAAATAATTTGGTGCCTTTTGTGGAGGATGAAGCGGCGAAAAATCCAAGGTTCTGGTCCGCATATTGCAGATTTGAGGTTTCTGCAAAGGCCGCTGCAGTGAGACTAATTCCCTCAACAGGCTTTTTTGAGGAGGAATTTCTAGTATTTGACCCTCTTGAAACTTTTCTGGAAAGCTGAGGGGTGGCTTGATCAATTTTTGCTCGAAGAGGGTGCCATGCTGCTGAAGATACTAGCGAAGACGAAGACAAATCAGCTAATGAGACCTGCTCTAAAACTACCCCATTGCCGATCCTGCCATTCGTTTGTTGAGAGAACTCATCGTAGGTAATTTTTAACGAAGGCCGAAAAGATTCAGAGTGCAATTCCTTTGAAGAGTTATACTTTTCATTAAAGAAGTGAAGAACATTCCGGTTATTATAGCATGGCTCAGAGAATAAGAGAGGGGCTTGAAAATGAGGAAACTCAATGTACAGAAAGTCAGCACGCCACATTCGCTCCAAAGGTTCTACTAGGGGCACATCTGATTGTCTAACGCCTTCTAACGGTAACAATGAGGAACTACTAGGATTTTCGGCACCACTTGGCTCTGTCTTATTCTCAGAAACAGGTATAGAACTCTGAGGATCATGCAAGTAGGGGCAGCTCCCAGAATTATCTTCATTGTGCCTAGCTTCGTCAAGAGAATTCAGCTTGAACTCTAGGAGCTTACCTAGTGCCCTCACTATGGATTCTTGTAGCTTCAAAATGGAGAGTCCCTCAATAAGGGGTGACGTTCGGGGGTAGGCAGGCTGCTGAAGCAGATCAATCTGTTTAGCTAGATACAGAAACTTCGCCAAATAAAATTTATGTAGCCATCTTCTTCCTGAATTATTTTGAAGAATGCTAGTAGAGGAGGAAGGAGAGCCAGCAATCTGCATCCGCTTTGGCTTGCACGTGGGAGTGGTGTTACCGGGATGAATATGTTGAGGGTTATCTCTTGCTAAGGAGCTTCCTTCAGCTAGTGTGTTACTTACTTCCTGTACAGATGGTGGGATAGCTACAGGACCCCCATCTGCAGCCTGATTCGCCTTCAAGCGCCAATTTTCCACTGTTAGGTCTGAGTCTTCCACACTATGCATTTTAGCATTCTTAAAAGCCATAGTAGTTCCAACATCTTCGTCCAAACAAACCCCCTCATTAGTGGATAATATCTCTTCAAGCAGTTCCAGGTAAAAAGGATAGTAAGAAAACTGACAATCATCGCATATTCTCAAGTCATAATTACCAGAGTGAATTAACAGTCTACCAACCTTCTCTCTCTCAGCCAGGAAATCCATAAGTTTGGAGAGCTTAGGCTGCAGCTTCCTGCATCTGAAACTGTTGAGCACCCAACGTTTCGCAACTTCAAATTCGTTAGACTTTCCTAGGCCAAGCTCAGAAGAAGAGAAAATTTCTCCAATGTCGCGCTGACGGGGGGAGCTCAGCTCCACCACGTGCTTTCCCTGTTTGAGTAACCCAAACTTATCAAACAATAGCACGCTTCCTATTCCACTGAGCAATCCTGTTTCCACTTCCGTTACGAGAAACAAAAGGTAAGAATTTAGCGGCAATTGCGAAAACTTTAATGGAAAAGAAAAGTTCTGGTGAATTTCTACCGATCTAACCTTTGATCGGAATGGCCCTACAAGATTCTCCAATGATGGACTAAGCGCCGGTGTAGAGACAGAGGAATTATCTTCTCTGGTGCCGTCATACTCTTTTGAAGGAACAGTTAACTTGTGAGGATGAAAATAAGACTTACCATCCACAATCAGTGAGATTGATATACAGAAAGACGAAACAACAGGAAATTCTGCAAAGGGATTGGTAGGAAGAGGGAGGTCAGAGGTGTTTGTGTGTGAAGCAACCGGTTGCTTTGGGTGTGAAGCAGCCGGTTGCTTTGTGTGTGAGGAAGCCGTTTGCTTTGTGTGTTCCGCTGAATGGGAAGCATCTTGAAAGCTTGACTTACGTGGCAAGTAGGAATTCTGTGCTGTGTGAGCATCATTGGCAACACATTTACCCTGTATTGGGTATTTAACTGATGCGTTGCTATGAGCTGCCTTCTTTTCCCCAGAAGAGCTCGCTGGGTAGCCCTGAGTTTGCTCTTCTTTCCTTGTGGATCGTTCCCCATGAGTATTTCCTCTAGTGACCTCAGAATCTTTAACTAACCCAGCATGCTTATTTTCATGGAGCAAGGTTTCAATTCTTGTTCCATCATTGCTGTTAATGCGCAACTCACCTGCCGCTGACTCACCACTAGCAGTTTGAAGATGTCTTCGCTGTCCTTGAGAGCTAACAGTTTTACCAGTTTTATCTTTTAGCTCTGCACTCACATTGTTTAAGCTAGAGGCTAGCAGAGGAGGTGGATAGAGAGTGAGGATGCTGCCGACATTGAAGATAACAGGGATGTCGTTTTCACTTATGTTGTAGACCCCGAATTCGTAAAATTGAGCAGGTTCCCCTCTTGGCGGAGTGAGGACTTCCTTCATATTAAAAGCTACGCGCTACTCATGGGATGGTCAAAGGTCTTTTTATGTGATAATCAAATTTGTCAGTATAGCGGAGAAAAAAAGATTCGATGGAGAGCTTGGTTAGAGAGGCATCTTTAGTACCGCGGGAACCTTTCATCTTTCAGCGAATAGCGATCCTCATGGCGAGTTTTGACGCTGTCAGTGCAATTGTGGACGTGTGCTTTTTTGAAAAATTGGGCGCGCTAGCAAGAAGTGCATGAACCTATTACAAGTCGGAGAAAGGTAAGCGGGAAGATAAGGCTAAAGGGGGAGTGGCCGCAGATACACACAGTGCAGCTCTCCCGCTAGTCATTTTAAAACTTAACGAGCTTCTCTGAGTTATAGCTACGGCGAATAAAATCGAAACAACAGCGCAAACGACCCAAGAGTCAGCGAGCAACTGACAGGGGGGAAGTTGAACTGGATTCTACCAAAAACCTAGTAGGAGCTATTAAATTCTTTGATTCATCGTGGATCATTAGCTTTCTTTACTACAAAAATTACTTGAAATGCAAGTGAAATGTCTTTTTTGTGGTGAGGTATGATAAGATCAGCCAAAATAGGAGGAAAATAGCAAAAGATTCTATTGTAATGTCTTCCTATGGTTAAATTTCGTACACTTTGCCAAAATTCGAGGAAAATAGCCAGTGGCTTAGTGTTTTTTTTACTGCCTTGAAAAGCATAGCGAAGTACATGCCATGCTTGTTGATTGACGGCCGCAGCGGAATTAAGAGTAGTACATGGATTGATTCTTATCTCCTCTAAAGCATTCTACTGAATATTCGTCATAGCATACTCATACTGGTTGCCAAATCGCCTGGAACTCGAAATTTTTTGAGCTCCTTAGATAATCTGTTAATGACTTTATACCTCGAAAGCGAGATAACTCTATAGTTGGTGATTAGGTTTATACGCAATAAATCTACAAGAGACCCTGCATGAGCATGTCGAGGGGAACATAAACTCGCCATAAACCGTTTCAAAGTTGCCGATCTACAGTACTAATGGTTGAAAGGGGTGGTAGACAACATTTTTAGAATTAAGGAGTGAAATTCTCCATTTGAACACAAAGTCAAAGCTTCTGACCGGAATGTTTTAAGAGAAAAATAAAAGGCGGTAAAATATCTGGGCTTCAGGAATTGCGTATCTTCATCTAGGTAGTTTCAGAAACATTCCAAACCCGAAAAAGATGTGTCTATGAACTAAAAGCGAAATATCGATGATCCATAAAAATATGCTAAATAATGGAAAGGATAACAATACGTCGCTACATAGCTCATCTAAGCGGTGATAGCAGCAGACAGATTCTTGGCAGTACTCGCGACTGTCTCAAGCAGGGAAATTTAAAAAGGTAACTTTCTCGCATTTTTCGTTGTTTTTTATAACTACTGCTCTTCCATAAGGTGTAACTTTAATATTCCCTTTTCTATCGTATAACTGAAGGCACCAATAGTTCAAAGTTGCTTCTTAATTTTTTGCATAATTTATCCCGCAGAAAGAGATGTCAAATCCACGTAAGCACTAGCTATATTTTTTCCCTAACTACTTTTCCTTCCAATTTTCGTTAAGCTATCTCGCTAGTTTTTAATTCTGCTCTCTTCTTTCTAAAAACCATTTTAATGCATAACCAGTACAGCAAATTTGAAGTATAAACATTGCTTCACTATTCAAACTAAACCTCTAACCTGCTGTTTTGCCGATTAACTTCCGAAAAATTCTGTTTCAAGAATCATATTTACTGTGATCAATGAAGGTGTAATGACCCCTAACTAGTACTGTAGCATCAGGCTAATCAATAAGCTATTCTTTTTATCATGAAGAGAAGGAAAGGATGCAGCAGTTTTTTTGTGACTAAAAAAGATCTCTATGATGAAAATATTCGGTACTTGGTTAAATATTGCTATTGATTCTCGATTAATATTGCGCATAATTGTGCTCGTGTGTGCAAACGGACGACAATAAGCATGCATTCGAAAGTAATGCTATTATGAAAGCTTCGTCTTACAGAAGTCGCTTTCGTGGAAAAAAAGGATGCTTTCGAGTCAAGGGTTTTCAACTAAAACATTGGGTGAGCATAATAAGTATAGGCCGTGTTAATTTTACTTCCTCATGGAGGTATTAGCGAACAAAATAATTTCGTTTCATCTAATTTCAGTGCTACTGGGGTACCCCCTCTCCGACTGCGGATTAGTAGCATCTAAAAAATTTTCGCGATTGACCATTTTTATCTCTGATATTGTTATTGCAGGCTGAAAAGCTTAGAAGATATTAAAGTTTTTGGTTTTCAAACTTTTTGATAAATTGATCGCATCAATAACGAAGAAAAGTTGGACCATACTACTTTGTATTTTCTAGTATTATTGGAAAATTTTAAAGAGCTGCTGCATATTCAATTTAAGACAAAAAAATGAGCCTCGTTTTTATCCCTGGTACTAGTATCAGCCTAAGCGTGTACAAGTAATCATTTTATCACTTAGTGTTGCTAGGTTTTTCCGGTTATTTCTGGATAAACTTTGGGTTTTTGGTATGTTTATATGAGAGCATATTCACATACTGTCTAAAGGTTGATGAAAAGGAGATCCGTATTTCTACGATTTAAAAAAAAAGAATGCTACTCACATTTTCGCTGATATATCGGCATACTCTAGCTTAAACAGCTTCTAGAGCGTATACTGGAGATGTTGTCCTGTGCTTCAATTAGCTTCGTGCAATGAGCGAGAGCATGCAAATTTCTGTACACTAAAACACGTTAGACGGCAGTGTGAACATAAGGAAATAAAATTGCAATGTTTTATTAGGCTGTGGTACTCAAATATGATAGAGGCTGCTTGCTTTTACGCAAGCGATCACATGAGTTCAAGACCCTCTTGTAAACCATGGGCAGTTTCCAGGCATAATCTTAAACTAAAAGACTAGAGCATTCTATATGGAGTATTCTTCCCATGATTAAAAGGGAATTCCCGTAGTCCGCTATAGTTTGAAGTGACCTTAGGGAATGCAGATTTGCCAAGTGGCTGTGAATTTCCTGATTACGAATATATTCGTAAGGTAGCAACCACCATCAAATACGCTGCTACTTAAGTAATTTCGAACACTCATAGTTTTAATGATATATACCGTTCTTATTCCTGAAGAAGCAGAATCAATTTTAGCCCTTTTCAAAGGTTTCCATGAAGTTTGTAGAAGCTCAAAATCGAGCTTGTCATCGTTTGAAAACCCCATAGTAACACTGAACAATTCGTGAAAAGAACCCAGATTGCCATATAGCATTTGCCCAGAACTTGGGGATAAAAAAGGCTTTAATCTCAGCTGCTCCTGATAAAAAAGTGTACGTAGCATTCATACTTTTTGCGAAATTACTTTTCCCTGTGTGCAAGAATACCCGATTCTTGAAATGAGAAACTCATGCATAGTATTTCAACAGCTTCGCTAAGTTACTCTGAAGGTAAAATCGCGTGGAGATTTTGAATCTAAGCTAGCCTAGGCATCTCAAAGGCACTTCATACTAGGTAGGCACTTGATAGCTAATACAGACGAGGCATTTGCTAGGTAAGCTAGCCAAGGCAATTCGAAGGTAGTCTTCAAGTTTCCAGAATCCAGCTCGAGATGTAAGTGATAAGTTATTCCACGATAACGTGGCACGCTTGAATACATACACACTCTGCTCATCGTTTGACATAGCGCGTGATGGGTATGTTTAATACTCACTGGCCACTGGTCATATTGGGGGTTATGAATAAAGCATTACTACGTATGCTATATATCCAGATTTTTTTCCGAATTCCCCGCATCCAACTTTCTCCAAACTTCCTTATGGATATCTCTTTAAAGTGATGATGTAGATCCTCCTCTAAGTCCATTAGTATTTTCTCCCCCTACATTACTACCCAGCTGAAGGGTACCTTAATATGCATCGTAAGAAGGTGAAATCGATAGCCTGCCACCATCCTAGTGAATGCTAGTATATGCCGCGTGTTTAAGGAAGCGTTATATTGAGAAACTGCAGCCAGTTTGGAGCTTCTTCACTACTAGCGAAGGTATTTGATAAATAATTGACTCTTCCCGTCCAATGCTCCCATGCTACCTTCTAGGAAAACTCGAAATACTAATAGGTGCAGATTATATCTGCTGCCTAAACCGAGTGGCAAGCTTGTTCAACGCATCGAGAATATATGGTAAAGGGAATATAGCGTGGGGACCCCCACTGATCTGAATATTCTAATTGAGTTCAGAGGGTTGCTTTCTTATTATATGCTACTTTGCGGTGATCCTTATACTTGTATGCAATGCGGTTGATTATATATGTACTTCTATTACCTTTGCTACAGCTTGAACTGTAGAGTATTCTGTGAGATCCTCAAACAAGCTAGCTTCTATTTATATATATACTGGCCTCATCTTTGCTACAGTTTGGACTTTACACAATCTCTCTGAGATCCTTAGAAAAGCTAGCTTCCTTTGAATACTTGCAGGAGAGTTGAGTGACAAGTTCCTGAGGAGGAAGAAAAGCGAGTTTTTGAAAGATGCCCTCTTTCCTTTACAAATGAAGATTTGTGCAAACCTTAACATGAAAAAATGAAAGGGCGTGAGTTAATCTATGCTTCAACCGGAACCTACTACTTTCGTGAGAGGAATACATATATTTTGATATCGCCTATTTCCATCCTGTGGTGACCTTTAGACAGGTTATAGTCACTTTAGTTATTTGGGTTCCGTTGTAGGTCGTGCAGTACCGAAGTTCCTTATTTACCACCGAACAGCAGCCTCTTCTTGCTGAAAATAGCTTTTCCACAAAGTAAGGAACTGTGTTAGGTTTTCGAAGAGTGAGATAGCCCTGGGGAATTTATAAGTAAAATTTTTCTTTTTACTGCTTCTAAGCTTGAAAAGAATCGAGGATAAATGTCTGAAAAAGACTTTTTTCGCTGGTATAAACCCTCCTGTATGAAGTTTCTGCTGTGACTGTGTTTGTTTAGACTGCAGAAAGCACCTTTCACGTAGCGTACACAAATGCTATTAGCATAATGTGTGGTTAACCTGTAGCTAAATTGCCATAAAGGTTATGTGGAAGAGAAAGTTAGCAAATTTGTACCAAAATTAAGCCAGACAAAGGCAAGGAGTAAGCAGTGTGAATTCTGAAAATGCAAACTTCAAGTTAGAGGCTGGGCAGCTTGCTTGGGGTAAGATATGGAGATGACCCCCAGATAAATTCCAACCTTTAAGGATACCTGTTTTTAGAGCGTGATAGACGTAGGTAGAAATGGGTTTGCAGTGCTTCAAAAGGTTCTCTAAAAAAGAAATCTTCAAGCTTTTTGAAAAAAATTGAGCTCTCAGTGAGATCTTTTTTGGTTTCTGTTTAGTAAACTCAATCACTTTTGATTTTTCGCGGATTTCACATGGTGTCTTCCTTGGAGAACTATGGTGCAGACTTTTTTAGAGGAGAATATGTTGTTTATTCTGGTAAAAAAGGAGCTGCTGCTAGTAATACTGAGAAATTGTGGAAGCTTAATAGTTTTACTTTATAGATAGGACTGAGTCTGAAGCGTGAAATTTTGCAGAAGTAATGCTAGTCTATACAGTTATGAGGTGAACTATGGGGTTACTTACTTTGTGAAATGAGCTGAATAGATGAAAAAATCCATCAGAAAATAATAGTCTTTCTAAAACCTGGCGTCTAGATGATGAATTGCTTCCAATAGTGCGTATGAATGCTGTGATAACATGAGAGTGTAGGCTTATTGCAGCAACTTGCTGCCTTTTTTTGAGAGATTTGTGATTGTTTTTGAGTCTTTGGTTTATTGCCTCTTTTTGCAGCATATATTTGGAAGGTTTTCATTCTCGACTAAATAAATACGTGTGCATCTTAGTTTAATGTGTCCATCTGTGCGTGCAGAAACTTTAGATATTTCATGTTGAGAAGATATTTGAACCATGTCGTCCTAAGAAGACAGTTGCACGATGTTATTCTACGAAGATATTTGCATCATGTTGTACTAAGAAGATGTTCGCACCATGCTATATTAAGAAGGTATTTGCACCATGTTATACTACCAAGATATTTGCACCACATTATACTATCAAGATAGTTGTACTCGCTTTCAGCAATTGTATTTCCCCTTTATTACTGCAATAACAGGCAAAGATGCAGCTTGCTAAACGAGTTTTGGTAAATCATAATAATTGGGAAATCAATCAGGATGAACTTAAATTTTGTAAGAAAATAAGATTATACGCCTTAAATATGTAAAAAGCCAAACCTTTTATTGAAGATTTAGAGCTTATGAAAAAGAAATAGTTTATGGAAATCAGTATGTTAGTGACAGCAATATAGTAGGATATTGGAAAAATATTTTTTAGATGCTGCCTTGTGTGTTTTTTGATGTCATAATGTATGTTTTTTTTACAAGAAGTTCTATACTCTGATTTTGTGCGCCTTTTGAATTTCATGTGTATAATCAGTGTGATTTTTATGTGAAATAGGCGAATTTCTGTGTTAACTAGCTCGCTTATGTTTGTGCAAAAGCCACACTCTATCAACAGCATTTGTTCATTAGAATTAGCCTATTTTTGACGGAATTTCGCTATGCTAAAAGGTATAGCTGCAGTTATCCTAATCATACCTTATACCTTGTGTAGCGGTATGTGAGGAATTTGTATGGCCTTGCATGCTGGGATTTTTTTCATCGTATTTAAAGCTTCAGAAGCTTATCTTGTTGCTTATATTATCTTTATTTGTTTTATCCTTATTTTATCTTCAATATCAATCAGAAAATTCTACGGGGGTACGGCGCTTTAGCCTTGTCTATGAATGCGAGTAAACCTCCAATATCCTTATTTTATCTTCAATATAAATCAGCAAAAACCAAACTCTAGCATTTGCTTTGTCTGTGCATGCGATTACACCTCCATCTGCAAAGCTGCTTCGCTGTGTACATTACTCGTTTATTGCTCCATTTCATCTCCTCATTCATTTATCTCACTCTGTATTTATGATTTTTATCGATTTGTTCAGCAAATGCTCGCCGTTTCGCCCAATTTTGCTCGATAAAAAGTGTCTTTTCGTTGAAGTCCCAGCATATGCACTAACCAGGTGCATACATTTAAAAAAAGGGCTAATCAGATGAGCCTCTTCACCAAGGTTTTACAGAATAGCGCCTTCTTCCATTTTCATAATAAATGGAGGAAAAAAGTGCCGTTTCAAGGCACCTCTCCTACATAGAAAAGCATTCAATCGAAGTCATTCCCAACGAATTTTACTTCGTCTTGTGTAATGAAGAGCTACTAGCAGAATGTGGCGTATTCACGACCTTTTCTGTTGATAAGCTGTTCGTGTATAACCCTTTTGAAGAAGACTTTGGTCCTCTTGATTTGGCTTGCACAGTGCGATATTGCCGGTTTCTAAAGCAAAAGGTATGGGAGATTGGGAAGTAGGTGAAGCGGGAATTTAGTGTAGCACACACATGGACGAGATAGCGTTAATGTAGGTTAGCATACAGCGACGAGATAGCTTGACGCTACTTTGAAAGGTTCCAGGAAAACATACCTTGAGCGTTGGATTCAGTGGGACTCTAGCTTCAAGAGTTCTTTATTATGCAAATTTTGTGTGTGATGTGTATTAACAAGATGCCTAGCTTGAAGTTCGTGAAATACAAGGCATTCAACAAATTTCTTCAAAACTAATGCAGTAGTTTTAAACTGCAAGAGATTTGCTACCTAGAATGTTTTATGAGCGCTGTTACGACCCAGTAACTAGAGATATTTTTTTTGTGTGTACAAAATTAAGGAACTACAGCAGTATTCCGCGTGTGCAATGTGGTTTTTGATAAGCTACTGTGTGGGTTTATGCTTTCAAGTCGAAATTTGCTGTGTTCTGTAGAGCGAAGCTGTAAAAAATGCATCTACAGATGTATCAAGCAGTGTATGTACACCATCATGCTCAAAATTTTTATGATGTAATAACTTGCCCTTCCTTCACATATCACACACATCTCAGCTCGCTTGCGGTTTGATTTATATGCGATATATGCCGCCGATAAATTTCTCAGGAGAGTTGAAAGTAGTGTGTGGAGATGAAACTTGTGTGCGCGTTTATTTTTGTGCGAAAATCCCAGCTTTTTAAGAGAAACTCTTCTAATTGAAGATTTCTGACGTAACTAGAAGAGAAATATTTATTGGATTTGCTTCTTTTCAAAATTATCTCAACCTTGACGCGAGTTAATTTGCTTAATTTTTGCTTGTGTGTAGTTGGAAAGCATTAGAGGAATAGCAGGCAAAAAGCTTTTGCACTACTCAATTAAGAAGTATTCACCAAGTGAAAATAGTGTCTGCCTCATTGGAGCTTTTCAGGTGAGTCCTAGATCTCTTTAGCTTTCGGGTTTTTCCATAGTAGTTTTCTAGCTGAGTTTAGAAGGCTATGCTTTTTTGAGCGTATTTTTTAATTAAAGAACTTTAATTTAAGCTAGTGAAGTAGTGGATGACTAGATTGCATAGTTAAATGCATTAGGCTTGGGTGAGTGTGTTTGGGTGTGTTAATGTGTGTGCTTGTGTGTCGATGTGTGTTCGTGTTTTTTTTAACGAGTGAAATAGAGGTTTATGACGATGTTTCTAGGAAAATAAAAAGAATGTTTGAAAAGGGCTTCATCACGCATTAATCCTTCATTATATGTTTTTCCCTCTACTTATCTTCAAATTCGTGCTGCTCTTCACTTTTTTTTAAAAAGTGCCTACAAGGTGACGCCAACTTCTACATCAAGTAGTTTTTTATGCATTTTTTTACAGGCTATGCATAGAGCTTCTTTTACGAGTTGTGTGCATGCTGATTTTGAGTATAGGACCTCCTTTTATAGTAAATTTAATTTGATAGAAATTTTTGATGTGATAATTTCTGTGCTTCTATTCTACACGAAGTTGCCAATACTTCCTAGGATCATCTTTACAGTTTTTAGCGAAAAAAAGTTTGGTAGGAAAGTCTCTGCTGAAATTCAAGTATTATTTTGATGTACCCTATAGTGGTTGTTATGAAAATTGTTGTAACCCAAACACACACTCTGAAAAACTCCCAAAAAATAATGAAAAAACAAGAATTCCTTTATTATAACAATCGCTTGATTACATCTTCATCTCACTTTCCTGCATTTTTCCAGATATTAGCACTAGGAAAAAATGTTACTGAAGCGTTGTTACCGTTTGAAAGCCTACTTCCGACACAAAGGAATTTTAGGGATGCATCCGTGGGGGAACCCCTTTGGAGTCTATCGATTAGAGATTCTTTAAGGGGATTGTATTACGCTGTAATGGTGTGTGTGTGGCTTTTTTTTACTAAAAGTTTGGATGTATCATCTAAATCTACGTATAAAGTGCAAGAATATAATTGTAAAAATGTATATCTTTCTTGTGTTATTTACCAATATGTATATGCCTCTAAAAAAGGTGGAATTTTTCATAGTTTTTTGTTCTTTTAAGAAATGACTTATTCTTCAGATTTATTTTCTTCTAAAGTCCAAAATGCTACGCTGTATATGCTGATGATGTAATTTTCCTCTTTATCACCGAATTTTAGTGCGACTTTATACGCTTTGAATGAAGAATTTCACTACTTTACTCTTCTTCTTGCTCTTATTGGCTCGCAATCATAGTATTATCCTCCTCAAATTCACGCCAGATATGTATGTACTGGAATACTCTTTATGCATAGTATGATGTGCTAAGCAAACCTTGAAATCTTCACAATCTTTGCCTAGCTTTCCTTCTGTTAAGACTATGAATGTTATCATATACTGAGCAAACCTTGAAATCTTCACAATCTTTGCCTTGATTTGTACTTTTAATATGCATAAAAATATTTTTTTTTCGACGTTTTTTCAAAGAGAAAGTATATACAGCGGATAAAAATGATATTTTCTTTGGCCTACCAATTCGAATTCAGCTTGGTTGGATGGATTTTAATACTTTTGACCCGGATAAGTACGATTATAATTCCAAACTTGAGAATGGAGGCTTTAATTGGCTTATTCCGCAGAGAATTTTGGCTTTTAGCGGCCCGATTGACTGCAAATATGAGGAAGGAATGAAATCTGCACTGTACATCCCGATATTTAAGGCTATAGGTGTTTCTATGGTAGTTCGTCTAAACGAGCCCCGTTACGATAAGCGGGTAATGAATTTGTTTCACCTCTTGCGACTTGTTTTTTGTGTTTTATGGTTAAAATAGTATTAAATTATATTTATCTAGTGTGTGTGTGCTCTTGGGGTTTAATGAAGCTTTTTAAGAGTTGATGTATGTGAAATTTTCTTCCTCTAGTTTTTTTTGTTCAAGCTTTAGGAAAGGTGTGCAAAAATTCAGGTTGAGCTCTTTCTTGCTCAGGATTTTGATTGTAAGCGAAGATTATGTTTTATAATGGCCAATTATCTGGTTTATATAATTCAAATGGGGAAATCTATTTCTAATGTCTTCAACTGAATTGCTAAAAGCAGAAGCTGCTGCATTTAGAGCGAAATTTTAGTGGTTTTTTGAACTGTCTTTTCAAGTGCTTTGAGAAGAAGAGATTTTAGAGCTCATCTGAGGATGTTTTGATAAGTCAGCTCAATTTTTGTTGAAAGAGCTGATCAAACTTTTTGTGTTTTAATGGAAAATTCTAAAGACTTATATTATGTTGCTTCATTTAAAACTTGGTTGATACCCGTTTTTTTCAGGTCTTTACTTCAAACGGAATCAAGCACGCCGATCTGTTTTTCGTTGATGGCTCTTGTCCTTCTTGGTTAATACTTTGCTAAACACTAAAAGTAGTGGGTTATGCTATTCTGTTGTGCTTTTTGTATTTTTGCATGTGTTCAGTAAACTTGGAGTCATGCGATTATTCTAGGAAAATCATTGCCCCCCAATAAGGGCTTA